>PVHT020000065.1:6695334-6758073 GCA_004024745.2 Catagonus wagneri
TTTATGGCCGCACCCGCGGCATGTGGAGGTTCCCAGGCTAGGGGTCTAATCGGAGCTGTAGCCACTGGCCTACGCCACAGCCACAGCAACGCAGGATCCGAGCCGCATCTGCGACCTACACCACAGCTCACGGCAACGCCGGATCGTTAACCCACTGAGCAAGGCCAGGGATCGAACCCGCAACCTCATGGTTCCTAGTCGGATTCGTTAACCACTGCGCCACGATGGGAACTCCAGAAGAGGAATTTGATATAAAGAAAAGACATTCAAATTTGTGGGAATCGAGGTGTCATCAGAAATTCAGGAATCCCACTACTTCCTCCAGTGGTTGGGAGCACTGCAGTTGAGCTTGTCCCATGTCTTGGCTACACTGTGTTGTTCCACCAGCACTCTCAATCAAACTCTCCATCAAACACTGTGTTGTTTCAGCAGTGCTCTCAATTCAGCATACACAGGGGATGCTGAACGGGAGATAAGGGGTGTGGGCAGCACACAGATGGTCACAGCTATGAAACCTCAGCTACGTCACATGGCATAGGGAAGTCAGTGGGGAAGATGCCACCTCCAGCAGGAGCCATCAGGATCCAAACTGGTGAAAACCAGTGAGGGTCAAATCATGGCCAAAAGGAGGCAGCCCATCAAAGCCAGTAATACCGCCCACCATATTGGGACCCACTACCCCCAGAGAACCTAGTGGCACACAAAGACATGGGACAATAAGTAAATCAAATCATTTATCCTTTCAGCATTCAGCCATAGGGCTCCTCCGTGCATACTCTGTGTACATACCCTGCATATATATGCATGATGTACGATGATGAAAAGGCATTTCTGTTGCACACTAGAATTTTGGATGTGCTCACATGTGTTTTACCCAACTAAATTCTTGAAACAAACCTGTGTGGAACACAGCCTAATGTCCATTTAGAGTTTGGGAAACTGAGGCTCAGGCAGAGAGGGTGTCCTAGGTCATCATAAGTGGCCAAGCGCAGGCTAAAGGTCTTTTGTTCATTTGTGAACTTTTGTTCACAAAGTGGCTAGAATTTTTCAGAATTGATTTTTGCATAGGTCTGTCATCTTTGAGGAAAGACTGGGTATTGGGGCCAGAGGATCCAGGGGCCTGTGAGAGGAAATATGTGTTTCATTGACGTGGTCCCCCCAGGAGAGTCACAGACACAGAGAGAAATGCGGAAGGTAAAAAGGAGAACTTTATCTCCTTCAAATTGTGCTTTTCCCTTTTCCTCAGCTCCCAGTAGTCTGGAGAGAGATCACACTGGGGAAACCAAAGCAGCCAGCAGTGACACTGGTGGAGAGCTGCCACCTTACACTCTATCATCTCCACATCTCCATGAGTGGGTGTGAAAACCTCCACTTTACAAATGAGAACAGCAGGAGAAGAATAGGAAGACGAAGCCTGCTACACCCTCGTCTGAGGTCACCAGGAGCACTGACCCACTACTGGGTCCATCCACCAGCCTGCATTTCCCTCCTTTGCATCATCCCACTATCATGGTTTTCCTTCACCCAGACCCTGACTTTCTCTCTCCTGCACTTCTCCCATAGTTCCATTTGACCCTCATTTTTTAAAAGTCAGTATACATTTAGTGAGCACCAATGGTGTTCCAGGCTCCATGCTAGATATCAGGGAGGGAATGTCAAGGGTAAGTTAGTACCTGCTATTCTAGTGAGGGACATGACAGAAGAACAGGTTACCCCACCTGAGGGAGAAGTCCAGATGTGGCACGAGAGCCAGTCAGATGTACCTGGTCCAGCTAGGGGAGGTGAGGGGAGGCAGTGATCACAGGTCAAGCGAGGTTGGGTCCCTCCATGATGTGTCCTGATCAACCAAATTCCTAACAATCCCTTTTGAGAGTCCTTTTGAAAATGAAAACGCAGACGAACTATTCCTCTTCTCAAAACCTGTCAGGGGCTCCCTAGCACTCAGAGAATAAAGGAGGCTCTCTAGCCAGGCTCTCAAAGTCCTTCATATTCCCACCTCTCCCACTAGGTACCAGTATATCTTTACTCTGTCTCCTGCAGAAGGGAAGCACCTGAATGCAGCCTAGGTCTAATTAATTCTCCACACCCAAGCCCAGAACAGAGATGCTGTATAAGAGGCATCTGATGTATTTATGAAAAGAACAAATACATCCTTGAATACTGAGTCATGGTCCCAAAACAGAAGCCAGTTTGGCTTTCCCTTGTGTCTCATGGTAGGAATTGCCCAAGCCCCCTGCAATATTGTCATTGAGGGGAGAAGGGGGGGTTGATAAGGAATGAGGCACATGAGTCCCCAGAACACAGCTCTGGCAGCCCTATTTCCTATGGAAACCCCCATGAGCCTTTGGGGAGAGTAATCTCTAAGTCTTGACACAGAGGAGTCCCAGGTCAGTTTACAGGTCCCCCAAGCACAAAGCCCATGAAAACGCCTCTGTGTGACTTGTCCCTTTCCCCAGTTCTCTGCATTTCATCCCCAGGAGCCCCAACCCCCGGCACAGTGCTCTTTGCATACCAAGCATTTAGAACATTCTGGGTGAATGCTGAACACTCTACACTTCCCACCAGGGTGGGGTTTATAATTAAGACAAATCTTCCTCTACTAATTTTCAAGCAAGAAAGTTGAGTGTCTGGGAAGTCCCTTTTTTTTTAACCTTTTGACCCCTTCACCATTTAACCCCTTTTTTGCTGCTATTTCTTTGCAAGACAGCAGAGATAGAAAGCAAAGAAAAAGAGAAGAGAAAGCACTGAGTCAGGGTGCACCACAGGCAGGCAGTGCGCTGGGCTCTACCCCATCTATTCCCCATCAGGACCACTCTTCAAGGAACGGAACATCATCCTCTTTCACGATTAAGGAAATTTAGGCTCAGGGCCTTTAAGTAGCTTGACTGCCCAAGGTCAAAATGAGTAGTCAGTTCGGTGTCATTAATGTGACTGCTTTCTTCTTACTTAGTCATCTAGTAAGTGATTGGAACAAGGATTCGTACCCAATCTTATCTGACCTGAAAGCTTAAATACTTTGCTTTCCAGCTGGGTCACGGTGGGTGGCCCTGGGAAACAATTATTTAATTCTAGAAACTTCTACCTTTTATCAGATATTTGACTTAAGAAGAGACGCCATCATTTTCCTTTCTAGAATAATCAAATCCTCGAGTATCAGCTCCGCATCATTTCTCTGCCCAATACAAAGATGCCTACCAAAAGAGCCAATTTTTTATGAAAAGTTTTGAAAATTCCAGAGCTATCCAAAATAAATCATTCACTGAATATGCCTTTTAGAACGTCTTTGCAGACTCCAGTGTTTTAGCTGACACCATAAAGCAGACAGGTCTGTGTGATGAACAGTCCTCAAGAACTATTTGTCTCTGATAACAGAGGCTTTAGTAATAAAGGGCTGCAAAGCACTTTTCCATCACAAGGTATTACATAAATACTGACTGACAATAATACAAAATTATGCCAGACCACAATAGGATGGCCCTTATGAATTACATAAGTGAAAACAGGTTCAAGTAGAGTCAGCTACATTTTCCTAGATTCTTCACAAACTTCAAATGGATTAACAAAAACTATTTGAAAAGAGAAATTTTAAAATGCATGCCCTTCTAGAAGCCTGTAAAGAAGGCTCCTTGGTTCTTATAAAAGATGAAATGAGAAGATGTTTTGAGTTTAGAATGTACTGGCTAGAAAGGTGAGGCCCCTGTACAGCAGAAATTGACAGAACATTGCATATCAACTATAATAAAAAATTTTTTAACTAAAAAATAAAGTAAATCAGCAGTGAACAAAATTTTGTTTTAATTTTTAAAAATAGAACAAAAGATATTTCTCTCTGTATGAAGTAAAATGTTTTTCTTGTAGGCTAGAAGCCGCCAAGAAAGTTGTAAGTACTGACAATGTTTGTATATGGTAGTTGGGAAGTAGTTATGCTGAAAAAGGCAATCATCATTTATGTGACTTCAAAAAAAGAAAGAAAGAAAAGGAAAGAAAGGGGAAGCCAATCACAGCATATCAGATAGCTACAGCTTAAGAAAGGTGTTCAGGAAGAAAATCAAGACACACCATTTGACCCAAGTGTTTAAAATTTTCCAGAGCTTCTCACATCTGCTAAGCCACTTGGATTGTTTATAAGGTCCTAAGAGACCAAGAACTTAGTTTTTCAAGTTCTTTCAATAGACAGCAGTGGAAAGAGAAACAAAGAGTTCTTTCCCTTTTTTATGAGACCTCACCATAGGCCAAAACAAAGCAGGCACACCAGCCGTCCATCTCCCAACATGGCTGCTTTCAGGGACAGGAAAGTGCGGAGCTCACTGCCTCTTGGAGATGAAATACAAAACCCACTGCTCTCCTCAACATGCTACATCAGTGTATTTATTCATCTAAGGACTATTTATTAAGCATCAACTATGTACCAGACGCCATGTCCATGGCTGGGGATGCAGCAGAAAAGAGCCTTTATCTTAAAGACTGTTCCCACCTCTATGTTCTGAAGAGAAGACAGAGGTTCAGAGGAGGTAGGTACCCATCCCAGCCACGTAAGGACTGAGCTCCAGCCCTCACCTGCCTCCTCACAAGCTGCACTCCCTCTAGGCGAAGCACAAGCATGCCATACACATCCCTTCTCCCTGTGGCTGACTTCCAGGCCAAGAAGAACACTGTCCCCCACATCTCAGACACTGAGAAATTCTGGGTGGAAGGAAGACAAAGGGAGGTGCCAAACACCTGGGGCTCTCCCACAAATGAATGAACTTCAAGTTCCCCAGCCTGCAAATTAAGTCGTTCTCAGTGCTAACTATTCACATATTCCACAGACACCAACAAGCAATCCTTCATTTCTGAAATCTGCTTTCTGCCCCTCCAGGCGTCCATCTAGTTCTGCTCCACATTCCGTCCCTGAAGCCCATGCCACTGTCTCAGAGAGCCTGGCCCTCCCCAGTCCCTAATATCAAAGGGTCCCTTCCATAGCATTTAACACAATATGTGATTATATATGGGGTTTATTTAACCTCTGTCTCTCTTTTTAAAATGCAAGCTCCACCAAGGACTATAGTCCCTTCTTCCTAGCTCCTGACACAGTGACTAAATATAGTAAGTACTCAATCAAATCTGTTAACTGAATGAATGAATGACTACTTAACCTATATTCTGAAACCATCACCAAATATGACCTGCACCAAAACACCTATTTAACATTGTACCTTACCCCCCAAGAAGTAAAAATACTCTTTTACATTCAATTTTTGTCTTTTTCCATGACTATCACCTTCTAATGCATAAAATAATTTATTTATCTATTATGTTTATTATTTATGGTCTGTTCTCCTTAACAAAAATGTAAGCTTCACAAAGGGAAGGAAGGCAAAGGCCTAGAACTATGTCTGCTTCATAATAGATGCTCAACAAATATTTGTTAAATGAATGAATGAAAACCTCTCTCAACATAGATTACGGGATATATATAAATTTAATTTCTGTGGGCATTGGACTAACTGAAATCTAAGAAAAAAATTTCAGTGATCAAAAATAGATTCACTTAGGAGTTCCCATGATGGCCCAGTGGTAACAAACACAACTAATATCCATGAGGACGTGGGTTTGATCCCTGGCCTTGCTCAGTGAGTTAAGGATCCAGCATTGCCATGAGCTGTGGGGTAGGTCATAGATGCAGCTCGGATCACGCATTGCTGTGGCTGTGGTGTAGGCCGGCAGCTACAGCTCTAATTCGACCCTTAGCCTGGGAACTTCCATATGCCACAGGTGTGGCCCTAAAATAAAAGAAAAAAAAGATTCATACATATATGATTACAAGTATTAAGGCAGAAGAGCTAATTAGCACATTTTTTGTTGTTGCTGTCTTTTTCAAGGGCCGCACCAGCAGCATATGGAGATTCCCAGGCTAGGGGTCTAATCAGAGCTGTAGCTGCCAGCTTAAGCCAAAGCCATAGCAACGCCAGATCCGAGCCGCATCTGCCACCTACACCACAGCTGAATCCTTAACCCACTGAGCGAGGCCAGGGATCAAACCTGCAACCTCATGGTACCTAGTCGGATTGGTTAACCACTGAGCCACGACAGGAACTCCTAATTAGCACATTTTTAAGATATATTCAACAAAATGAGTTTTCAGTAGATTATCTAGGGTTATCCAAGACTTCTATCTCACAAAAATCCAAATTAATTGAGGTCTCATTGTTTAGGGTCTCATGTAATTTCTTCCGTATTACTTTGAAGAAATTGATGTTTGGAAGAGGCTTTGAATTGTCAAAAATCTCATGTGAGGGTTGCTATGTGCCCAGATGAATGAATCAGTTCAACAAGTGTTTCTTGAAAGTGTAGTTTATGCTTTGCACCATGTAGGCACGGTGAGGTTCAAAGTAACAATGTTATTTTCAAGAAGCATTTACTATCCTTCACTGCAGATATGAGGCACACTTGCAAAACAACCAGAAAACAACAAAAAATCCAGTCTATCCAGAGCAAGAGTGTTATAATAGGGAGAGTAAGTGCTATGGGAGTAAAACTAGGTAAGGACCAATGTGAATCAAAATATTCAGAAAAGGACCCAGAAAGGTTTGACAAATTTTTTTTTGAAGAGTAAGAGATACTAGTCATCTGCATAGGGCTATGTATATTACCTGAATTAATGGGGCAGCACTAATAAACATTTTAATATTATTTAAATAATCATTAATCTGTCAAGGAATCTAACAGCCCCCTTCCCTCTTTCCAGGGGCTTGAACTATCTTAAACAGTTTTTAGCAGTTTGGGTGCCAGCATTTTTAACTTTGCTGTCAATTCTACATCTCCTATAAGGTACCCTTAAAAGATCATAACTAGGTCAATGGCAATAAAATTGTATCCAGTTGTCAAGAGAAATTTCCATTTAATGAGAACACCAAACTGCATCATGGACAAGGGAATGTGAAATACTTAGGGAAAATCAGCATGGAATGTGTAGCCAAACTTCTCCCGTGGTTAAGTGTTAAGCTGGCTCAGCCCTCCAGCACTTGAATTTATACACAAGCATCTAGCACTTCAGACAGTTACACGCCAGAGACAGAAGGATCATTCCTGCCTCTGGGATATGACCAGACTCAATAAAGACTGTGTCCTAAATTCACATAATAACAGGTCTGGAGCTTGTTTCAGCAATTCACAGAACTTACTATACATTAGCCTCAATCCAGACTACCATCCTTGGCAAATGAAATTAATGTAACCATGACTCTAACGGACGTTGGCAAATATGAGTTACTGTCTTCCACTTATTTAAAGAACTCTTCATATTACAATATCCTAATGTAATTATTTTCTACATTAGGGCTGAGCTCTAGTTGAAGTTTTCTTTCTCCACTATTGCCTTTTCATTGTGCTAAAGCTAGAAGGAAGGCTAGGAGACTTATGATGAGTAATGATGCCTGTCTCCCCAGCCTTTCCCTCCTTCCATCCACAGATGTGGTCAATCTGATGGGAAACACACCATTTGGCCCTCTCAGCACCCACTTGTAGCAACTGCAACTTTTACATTAAATTTCAAAGGAGTTCTGTAACAATTTTCAACTAGTTTATTAACATACAGCAACAGAAATGTTGGCAGCTATGGGAGTTCCCACTGTGGCTCACCAAGTTAGGAACGTGACTAGTCTCCATGATGACGTGGGTTTGAGCCCCGGCCTTGCTCAGTGGGTTGAAGATCCAGCGTTGCTACAAGGTGCAGCATAGGTCACAGATGTAGCTTGGATCCCATGTGGCTGTGGCTGTGGCGTAGGCCTGCCGCTGCAGCTCTGATTCAACCCCTAGCCTGAGAAATTTCATATGCCACAGGTGTGACTATTAAAAAGAAAGACTAAAAAAGAAATGTTGGCAGCTGTGACAAGGCAGTTAGAGAACTGGGTGGCTGGAACAAAAAGATTTTCTGAAAAAAATGTAAACCAATAGCAATGTATTATCAGTTTATCAAAAAAATATAATGTTACATTATTTATACTGTGTTTAAGTGTGTGAATTGATGAAAGAACTAAGAAAGATACAGAGCCTATTTTGATAACTTTATATATGTATGTGTGTATGTATATATATGTGTGTGTGTGTGTGTGTGTATATATATATATATATATATATAAAATAAAGACCATTTCCTATAAATATAAAATAATAGAAAGACTTTTAACTATTTTCTCTTGCCTCATTTTATTAAAGATTACTTCAAACCACACTTCTTAAGTCTGTCTCACCCTTCTCAACTTCACTAGTAAACTTCCAGAAATCTTGCTATCTTTTGAACTTTAGCACTAGAGTATTCCTCAAATCCTCTCTTAAGAAATGATCTTTCATCTTATCTCTTGACTAATGTTTCTACCATGTCTTCAGTCACCATCCCACTCTGTAAAAAAACCACAAAATTTCTAAACTAAATCCACTTCTGAAAGAGCCAAACCTTCCTGTCTTTAGAAATGCATCCAAATGATACACCCAAGCCTAAGTTCTTACTTACAGACGAGTCTGTTAGCAACTGGAACAAAATAAGAGAAATGGGTATTATGCTAGACATCACTAAAGCCTACAAGACAGGGTAAAGAAGGCAGTTTTCCTTTATTCTGGGGTAAAACTGGGAAAAGGGTCAGAAAAGACCACCTAGAGATGATGAGAATACCTACCAGAAGAAAAAGACCTACTTCAAGTTAAGTCACTCTTTTTCTTTTTTTTTTTTTGTCTTTTTGCCTTTATGTAGAGCCGCACCCACGGCATATGGAGGTTCCCAGGCTAGGGGTCTAACAGGAGCTGTAGCTGCCGGCCTTCGCCACAGCCATAGCAACGCGGAATCCAAGCCGAGTCTGCAGCCTACACCACACCTCATGGCAACACAGGATCCTTAACCCACTGTGCAAGGCCAGGGACCAAACCCGCAACCTCATGGTTCTTAGTCAGATTCGTTAACCACTGAGCCACGAAGGGAACTCCAAGTTAAGTCACTCTTTACCAGGTGACTAGAGAAGAGAGGAAAAACAACATGAGTGAAGAAGGGTTTCAATTATCACTGGCGAGTTAAAATAGCTTCATATGTGGACCTGATTGCTACACTGTTGCTGACAACGTTGTTCTTTCTATCACTCAGTGACTCCCTGTTCTCTGTACAAAATCCTTCAATTGCTGGCATTGTTGTTTGTTTCTCTTGTATCCTTGGCTTCTTGTATGTTCAAGTAAAAACTTGTATTTTGAAAGTCATATCATTTTAATATATATTTTATATATCTTATGATTCAGTTAACATTTTTCAAGGAATCCATCTTACAGAAATAGGATTATGGGCTCAGTAAACATACATGTACAAAATTTTGTAGTGTACTACATATGTATAAACATAAAATTCTCATAGTATCTGATTTTTACTCAAAGATTTGGAGTGAGTAATATCACTAATGTTTTCCTTTCTTTCTTCAAACCTATACCAAGAGCCCTCTCAGACAGTTAGAGACAGTTCTGTGGCCCCACACATACAATCTAAGAAAGGAAAAGAGAATCTGAAGTGAAACAAATTTATCTGGTGAAAGAAAGCAAAGAATAAGAACAGTATTATCCCCCAATTTCAAAACTTACTACAAAGCTACAATAATCAAAACAGCTAACACACTAGCAAAAGGATATATAAATCCCCCTTGCCCCTGGCAACCACTATTCCACTGTCTATGCAGAAAGTAATGTAAGAGTGTAATGTAAATTCTATGAGTTTGACTATTTTAAATAACTCATACAAATGGAATCCTGCAGTACTCGTTCCTATGCTCCCACTTGACTATTTCTTTCCCTTTTTTTTCCCCAGTGCTTTTGGTATCATATCCATGAAATTATTGTGAAGACCAATGTCAAAAGACTTTCACCTATGTTTTCTTCTAAGAATTTTACAGATTCAGATCTACAATGAGTTTTTAATCCATTTTGAGTTGATTTGGATAATGAAAAAATAGTTTTTTTCAACAAGTGGTGCTGAGACATGGCTTTCTCACACCACACACAAAAACTAATTCAAAATGGATTAGAAATCTAAATATAAGGGCCAAAACTAGAAAACTCCTAGAAGAAAACAGAGGACTAGATCTTGAATTTGATAATTGTTTCTTAGATATGACACTAAGAGCACAAGCAAAAAGATAAAATAGATAAATTACACTCATCAAAATTTTAAAACTTTTGTTCAAGACACTACTAAGAAGATGAAAAAAAACCCCACAGAATGTGAGAAAATATGTGCAAACCATATACATGGTTAAATATTCAGAGTGTATGAAGAACTCTTATTTCTCAAAAACAAAATGAGAAAGAGGAGTTCCCACTGGGGTGCAGTGGGTTAAGGACACAATGGTATGCCTGTGACGATGTGGGTTTTATCCCTGACCTGGCTCAGTGGGTTAAGGATCTAGCATTTCCAAAAGCTGTGGCATAGATCACAGATGTGCCTCAGATCTGGAATTGCCATGGCTGTGGCATAGGCCTCAGCTGCAGCTCCAATTCAAACCCTAGCCTGGGAACTTCACATGCTCCAGATGTGGGTTAAAAAAGAGAGAGAGAGAAAGAAACAACCCAATTAAAAATGAATAAGGGAATTCCCATCATGACTCAGCAGTAATAAACCCAATTAGTATACATGAGGATGTGGATTCAATCCCTGGCCTTGCTCAGTGGGTTAAGTATCCAGCATTGCCATGAGCTCTAGTATAGGTCACAGATGTGGCTTGGATCCCACATTGCTGTGGCTGTGGCATAGGCCAGCAGTTACAGCTTGGATTCAACGCCTAGCCTGGGAACTTCCATATGCCACAGGTTTGGCCCTAAAAAGACAAAAATAAATAAATAAATAAAGGATAAAAGTCTTGAAGAGACATTTCTCCAAAGAAAATATGCAAATCATCAAAAAACACATGAAAATATACTTAATGCCATTAGCCATTAGGGAAATGCAGTTCAAACCACACAAAATGCTACTTCACACTCACTAGAACAGCTATAATCAAATAATGAAATATAACAAGTGTTAGGAGAGGTGAAGAAATTGGAGCCCACATACATAGCTGGCAAAAGTGTAAAATGGTACAGCTGCTATGAAAAATCATCATTGGTTCCTCAATAAATTAAACATGAAATTATCATACAGTGCAACAAATCTAAACCTGGGTCTATACCCTAAAGAATTAAAAACGGATGTTTAAACAAAAACTTTTGTACACAAAATGTTCATAGCAGCACTATTCGCAATAGCCAAAAGATGGAAACAACCCAAATGTCTATTAACTGGGTAATGAATTAATAAAATATGAATATCCATTCAGTGGACACATAATTACTCCATATATGCTACAACATGGGTGAATTTCAAAACATTGTTGTGCAAGAGCTAAGTGAAGCCAGACACAAGAGACTGCATATTGTATGACTCCATTTATACAAAATATCCTGAAGAGGCAAATCCATAAAGACAAAGAGAAGATTAGCATTTTCTAGGAGCCAAGAACAGTGGGGAATGGGAAGTAACTTATTCATGAGATTTCCTTTGGGGGTGATGAAAATGTTACAGAACTAGATAGTGGTGTATGGTCGCACAACACTGTGAATGTATGAAACGGCATTGAATTGTACACTTTAAAATGGTTAAAAGGATGAACTTTATGTTATGTCTATTTTACCACAATAAAAAATTAAGCTGAAAATATATTATCAGTTTGTTAGAGATCACAAAGAAGACATAGATGATTTATTAAATGAAAAATTATTAAGTGGGAGAGTGGGTATCTTACACTGAAAAACTGAGGAGTCATTTCTTTTTGTATGCCTATAAGAGAATCCTAATTATATAGATGTCCCTAGAATACAGAATAACGGCAAGAAAAAGAATGGGGGAAGATGAAGGAAAAAGGTACTAACTGATGTCCTTGATAAAACCAACCATCTTCTAGAGAGAGCATTTAACTAACATAAGCATACTTTTAGCTTCACCTCACACATACATTTTCCACTGTAAATTTATGCACAGAATTAGAAGTTTTCAAGAAGCTGTTGCTACTCCCCGAATGTCAGGAAAAAGGAAATACTTTCCTTGTCCTCTGCCGGTCTATGGCAGCATGCTTTGGCACTGCACAATCCACCAGCTATAGATCCTCCTGAAGGAGTTCAAGGTGGCTTTGACCATCCTAATTCCCAGGGAAGGAGTACTAGTCTTGATTCCTCAATGATATACATGAAATGGGACCTCTGCAGTAGGTAGCAGAGTTTTTAGTCAGAGGAGCCATATGAGTTTCTAATTGAAAATAGTGTCTTCTGCAGCTTCTGCCTACTCCACTTACTGTGTGACTTTGAACAAAGCCCCTCTGAAACTTCCTCACCCACAAAATGGGGATAAGAGAACCTACCTCATACTACTGCTGTGATAACTGAGTTGACACGCACAAAGCACTTAGAACAGTTTGACACAGTAAAGTGTAGGCAGCTAAGGCCTTGGCCTCAGGGTAGGGAGACTGATTTCAGGTGATACAAAGTAGAACAGGAGCAGAACCAGTTTCTACAGGTAAGGGATTGGCCACAACTAGGTAAGAGAAATTGGAGGTCAGGCTAGAGTCCCAGCAGGTAACTAAATGAAAACTAGGTTCAGGGCAGAAAACTGTCTGCAACTTGACCACCCATGATAAAGATGAGGGAGGAAGGCTGAAGTCCAAAACTCACTCAAGGACTTCCTGTAACAAGATTGCCCCAGCCCAGACACTACTCGTAGAAACCACAAGGCACCATTGTTGAGCCACTCTAAGTAACTGAGAGGAAGTCCCAAACCAAGATCTAGTATGACTTCTAACTGGCTAGTGGCTTTAGGGGACTGAGCTACCAAACAGCAAATTACTAGTGGCAGCTGAGTCAAGCCAGATATAGCAGAGATTGATAATGAGGTCATTGCCCTCATTTTGCAGATGAAGCTAAGGCTCGGTGAAATTAACTAATTTGTGTAAGATGCCACACAACCAGGAAAGGATGGGCCCAAAGATGCAACCAAACACTGTAATATTCAAATCCTAGGAGTTCTTGTTGTGGCTCAGTGGTTAACGAACCCGACTAGGATCCATGAAGATGCGGGTTCCATCCCTGGCTTCACTCAGTGGGTTAAGGATCCGGCATTGTCGTGAGCTATGGTATAAGTTGCAGACATGGCTCGGATCCCAAGTTGCTGTGGCTGTGGTGTGGGCCAGAAGCCGTAAATGTCCACTGATAAATAGATACAGCAGATGTGATACATATACACATTGGAATACTACTCAGCCATAAAAAAGAATGAAATGAAGCCTTTTGTGACAACATGGATGAGTCTCTCATACTAAATAAAATAAGTCATAAAGAGAAAGACAAATACTATATGATATCACTTACATGTGGAATCTAAAATACGGCACAAATGAACCTATCCATAAACAGAAACAGAATCACAGACATAGAGAACAGATTTGTGGTTGCCAAGGGGAAGGGGAAAGAGAGAAGGATGGACTGGGAGTTTGAGGTTATTAGATGCAAACTATTACATTTAGAATGGATAAGCAATGGGGTCCTAGTCTACAGCACAGGGAACTATATCCAGTCTCTTGGGACAGAATATGTTTGAAGACAGTCTGAGAAAAAGAATGTATATATATATATGTATATATATATATATATATATATGTATGACTGAGTCACTTTGCTGCATAGAGATATTAGCACAACATTCTAAATCAACTGTAATTTTAAAAAAAGAATAGGAATCAAGATTATTGTGAGCTATCTCTAGACCAGGGTTACTCCACAGTGCAGCATCGACATTTTGGGTCAGACAGTTTAGAGTACTGGGGGTGTGACTAGTCTGCGGACTGAGGAATGTTTAACAACATCCCAGGCCTCTACTCACCAGATACCACTTTCAACCCATTGCCTCTATCTCCACCCCTGCCAGTTGTGACAACTCAAAATATCTCCAGACATAACAAATGTACCCAGGGGCCTAAGCCACCCCTGATGGAGAACCACTGCCCTAGAGAACTGCAAACTACGGGCACATGACTCACACTGAGTAGTATCATAAATGCAAGGGAAACCTGGGGATTCCTTGAAAAGCCAGGAATCCTGATGTGCATTTCTTTGGGTTCACTATTTGGAGAAGCTTAACTTAAACCGCGGGTCTAATAAATTTACTATTTAATAATTTCAACATTAATTAGTTTTTCTAAGTGTCCCACAGAACCATCTGGGATTCCAAGTTATCCTGAAAAATATTCCCTTTGCACTGGAAAGTGACATTTGAGGTCCATGCCAACAGGACAGAGAGTACCTAACTAAAGCATCTTTTTAAGAGGCTGCATATATATAATCAATTTAAAAAATCCCTTTAACGGGAACTCAAGTAGCAAATAAAAGCAAGAATAAAAGACTACACCCAGCAGAGCAGGAATTACAGTTACCACAAGGCTGGAGAACTTGAAAAGAAACAAGCGAAGCACTGTCAATATGCCTTTTCATCAGATTTAATTCACGTAGCCTCAAACCTAAGGAGTTTCATCCAAAATTCTCAATCCAGTTTAGCGGGAGCCAAACCACACAGTTGAAATATTGAACTTCAGAAGTAAACTGAAACCCCGACATGTTTTGCCAGCTCAGACCAGAGCCACACTTACAAAGATGACCAAGACCAGTAAGAAAGCTAGCATGGAAGTGGAGTCTTCAGCATTTCTGCATTTGCCGGCACTGGTTATCGGTCTTGCCAAGTCTCAGTCACACATTCAAGCCCTTGAAAAAAACTTAGATTCCTCTGGGACTCTAAAGTGCCATTCATACATGGTTTGTTTGTGATTCTGGACCACTGAGTAAATACTGCAGCAAATCTTTCACAGTTATCTTAATGGAAATAGACTTCAGAATCTGGAAGAAACCAGCTACAGATAAGTTTTCTCTAAAAAATTTAGTTGCACTAGTATAATCTGTTTCTCATTATATTTGTGCTATTGAAATCATGCATAGCCCATAAAGTCTCAGAAAGAGCCACAAACAAAATAACAAGAGTTGAAAAAGCATAATGGAGTTCTGTATTCCCAAACTGTTTGCAGAAGACGCTGCAAAAACATACAGCTCTTATCTGTCTCCCTCTGGATCAAGTTCTATATAATTATTCTGGATGAAATTCTTCCTATCTATATGGAGGTCCACAGGTGACAGATACTCAGAAAATAACAAACAACCAGGGTGGATAACTGAACTTTGAACACATGGACAAGGAATTGGGGTAACCTCTTCTTGTGTGTCTGTTCACACACAGGGTGAGATGCGACAATGGCACCACCTCATTTTCCATTAGGAAAAAAATATGGGACAGAGATACCAGTAACCATTTCAATAGACTGTCTCCATTGTAAATTTACTGTTTAATCACTTGACAAACATTTCTCAAATACAATCTGTGAGTGAGACGTGTTTCCTGGTTTTAATTAAATTATGGTGTAAAGGAGAAATAACAGGTTCATGACAATTAACTAGCAGATAAGGTATAAGAATAATAAGCATGATAAGAGATGTTTGGTCGACTGCAGCGGGAATTTAGAGGAAAGGGAGATTGATTCCTGCTGTGAGAATCAAAGGAGACTCCATGGAAAAGATTGCATTTTCTCTGGAACTTCAAGGTCTAGCTCAAATGCATTCCTAAAGGAAGGATTCACAATTCCTAGCGTCAAAATATTTCCCAGAAGAGCTTTTATCCATTTCTGCCATAGCTTGCTTTCTTCTCTGTAAACATCTATCTTCGCACTAGAGAAGGCTCCTTGAGGGTTGGAGGGTAGTGTTGTGGTATTTCTATGGCCCCGGTCATTGCCCAGCACAAACCCTACACATCAGAGCTACTTAGTAAGCACTGTAGATTTTCTTTTTTCTTTTTTTTTTTTTTTTTTTTTTTTTTTTTTTTTTTTTTTGCTTTTTAGGGCCACACTCAGGGCATATGGAAGTTCCCAGGCTAGGGATCAAATCAGAGCTGCCACTGCTGGCCTATGCCACAGCCACAGCAACATCGGATCTGAGTTGCATCTGAGGCCTACATCACAGCTCAAGGTAACACCAGATCATTAACCCTGAGTGAAGTCAGGGATCGAATCCGCATCCTCACGGATACAAGTCGGGCTTGTTTCTGCTGAGCCACAATGGGAACTCCCAGGATTGTGGATTTGATTTGAGCAGAAAAATGAGATGTTTTGTTGAAAACTGCTACTATCCGTGTTTTTCAGGGCAGTGGAAGCTGGCTGCCCCTTGCTTTTTCCCAGGCCTTGGTTCTCCCAGGCTACTGTGAGCAATTAAGAACTCAATACCCAACGACTAGAACTAGAAAGGAACATTGTTGTCCTACTCCTCTAACACTCCCTAAAACAAGTACCTCACTTCTCTCCTCCACTCCAAGGGAGGTGAAATGGCTTTTGAGACTAATGAATTTGGGCATACCTGGGCATTCTCCCCATTTCTTCTTCTAGGAGCTAGCTTTGGGCACAGGTCTGCCCCCACCTGAGGGAGCTTATCTTATTCTGGCGCCACCTGGGAATGAGTGTGTTGGAAAATCTGATGAATCTCAGGATTCAATGTACAGACAATTTCAGTCTCATACTAACCTACTTCTTCCAACTTTACTACAGACAGAGATCATCCTTTGAATTCAATCTACCTGTTCTAGTAGAATGTAACTATCCATATGACCAGGAATATGTGTCTGTGTTGTTTAATGATTATACCCAGCTTCTAGAACAGTGCCTGGCCCATGATAAGCAGTCAATAAATATCTGACCATTTGCTGAATTAATTTGTTCAAAACCTGATCAAGAAAGGAGATCCCATTTCTTCGCCCCCATTGATAGCCCTCAAACTGCCTCAAATAGACATTTAATAAGTGGGTGCTAAGCAAACGAATGGATGATCTCACGAATCACAACTTCTATATATTGCAAAAATCTTATCCTATTTATTATATTTTAAAAGACAGGAGTTCCCAATGTGGCTCAGTGGGTTAAGAACGTGACATAGTGTCCATGAAAATGAAGGTTCATTCCCTGGCCTTGCTCCATGGGTTAAGGATACAGCATTACGGCAAGCTACAGCTTAGGTTACAGATGTGACTCAGATCTGGTGTTGTCGTGGCTGTGGTGTAGGCCAACAGCTGCAGCTCTGATTCAAACCCTAGCCTGGGAACTTCCATATGTTGCAGGTGTGGCCTTAAAACAAGTTTTTTCAAAGATATATGGTTTAAGATGTGATTTTTTTTCCCCATATTCTACTGTAACAGTTTTATTTAGCTAAGAGAATGTTCAACTTTGCCTGTTACATTAAGTAACACTGCAAGTGCTCAGTGCTATACCTAATTAGCACCCAGGCCCAGCTCCAGTCTTTGACCCATGAAGTAGATTTAACCAGGAATACTTATTCCCCCATACAGCCAATCAAGTGTGGTTTCATATGCTACCAGAGTATAAGCTGCCCAGAGAAAAATAATACAAATGTGATTTTAACTAATGGGGATCTTGACTCTGTTATAAGATTCCAGTCTTAGGGTTTCCATTTTGCACATAAGTAGCAAGAAGATAGGAACAGGTACTTCTAGAAGCTAACCTTCGGCAAATAATAATGTGAAATAACCTTGTTACCTTGTTATCTTTTTGCTTTTGTGTTATTTGTTATTTAAGAAAAAAATGAGGAAAATGGAGAAATAAAATTACTTTTTTCTTCTTTGGAAATGAGTTATGAACTCATTTTGGTAAATTAAGACCAAAGTAAGTATCCAAAAATGGAAGTATCACCAGTGAAAAGTTTTAAGTAAACTATTCAATGTTTAAAGAGCTTTTTAAATATTTAGACTAACTTAAGATCAGTTTTTAATTTTAGGATTAGACTAATTTAATTTTAGGATTAGACTATGGCCAAGAGCTCTGATAAAACTGACCAAAACTCCTTACGGTCTTAAAGATTATCCCACTAAGTGAAGTAAGTCAGAGAAAGACAAGTACTATATGATATTATTTACATGCAGACTCTAAAAATATTACGATGAGTTGATATACAAAACTGAAACAGGCTCACAGACATAGAAAACAAATTTACATTGGCATATGCAATGCTGTGGTACATGGAATGACTGGCCATTAGGGACCTGCTGTATAGCACAGGGACCTCTACCCAATATTCTGTGACAATCTATATGGAAAAATAATCTGAAAAACAAGAAAAGAGAAGAAATAAAATTTATGGTTACCCAAGGGGAAAGAGAGGGAGAGGGAGAAATTAGGAGTATGGGACCAATAGATATAAACTACTGTATATAAAATAGATTAGCAACAAGGGTTTACTGTTTAGCACAGGAAACTATATTCAATATCTGGTAATAATCTCTAATGGAAAATAATCTGATTTTATATATAATATACATATATGTAATAACTGAATCACTATGCAGTGCCGTTGAAGCTTACACAATATTGTAAATCAACTATATTTCAATAATACATAAATAAATAAATACTCCTTATGGTCTTGAACAATTTAAAACTGACATGGATCTTCAGGTTGAAAATAAACAGCTGAAAGTACGTTTAGGTATATAATAGTATCAGGTTGCCTGACCAAATAAATGATTCTAGTGAAAAAAATTGGGGGACTCAAGATATTCCCATTTGTTTTCGTTTTTCTTAGGACAAAGCATTTTAAAGCAGTCATTTGTCTTTTCAATATGTTCTTTGGGATTCAGATTAGGAGGGCAATCATTTGTACCACATCTGTAATGAATTTAAGTTACAGAGATGCATATGTGAGGAAAGACAAGAAAGAGGAGAAGGATAGAGTTGATTGTACAGGCTAAATAAACAGAGGGGGAAATAATTATCCAAGTCTGAGAAATGAGCATAGAGCAATAAATAGGAGGACATAAAATTGGAATGTGACGTTAGCAAAGATGAGAGTGTACAAAGAAAGACAGATTAAAGGTAACAACTTCTAGAATGATAAGTTCACTGACACTGACTAGAGAGGAATCTCTGAAATCCCTCACCCCGTCCGTCCCTACAACAGAAAAGGCAGTAGCATTCCTTGGAGAAGGAAGTGTTAATCAAACTGCACTAAAAATTGTTTAGAGATGCAATGATTCTGGATCTGGATTTATCCTTCTCACTCATGTATTCCTTTGTATGGCTCTACCCCTCCACTGGGTTTGACCTCCAGACTCTGGTTGTGCTTAATGATGACAGAATCAAGACAGGGCTTTGTCATTTGTGGCCAAATGAAGATTTCAACAAATACTTGGACACTCCTTCAATAGACAGGTGGGGTCTCTGTCCCCTCTGCTTCAATGTGCGTTGGCTCTGGATCTACTAGGACCAAATCTGCAGCAGTTTCTGGACTCAAACCATCACAGACCAGCAGTTCTAATTCCCATCTCTTGGAACACTTGCTCTTGGAACCCTGGTACCCCATGTTGAGAAAAACCCAAGCATTCCCAAAGGAGAGGCCCAAAGAGAAAGGAAACGAGGACCCCAGTCTTATTTCCAAGCTGAGCTACCAGCTTGTTAGCCACGGAATGATCCATCTTGGAAGAGTATCCACAAGCCACAGTCAAACTGCCCCAGATGACATCATGTGGAAAGGGGAACAGTCATCCCTGCCAAGCCCTGCTCAAATTGCAGGCTTATAAGCAACATGAACGGTGTTGTTTTAAAACACTGGGTTTTGGTGTGGTCAATTACACAGCAATGCACAATTAGACAGTCCTCCAGCAGAATAAGTATATAATAAGCATTTCAACAAAGCATCTCTAAAGTAGATAAAGGTTGAAAGAGGAAGGACATTTTAGTATCTAAATGAGGTGAAGAAATATTTTTTCTTTATCTCTCTCATATTTAAGGTCCTGTCTTTCAATCTTTTGCTTTAATATTGTAAAAGAAAAAAAAAAGCCCTCAACCAGAACCTTCTGTCCTTGGTTACATGTGGTTCATTGACTCACGTGGCTGTTGGGATCTCAAAACATTAGAAACAATGACTAAGTCAAGAAAGTAGAGAGGCCCACATGTACCAGGCCATTTGTTCCCGGGAAGTCTGTTTGCCATTTGTAGCTGTAGTCTTCAGAAAAGTCTTAACTGACAGAGGCATGCCTTTGGAGGATGTTTAAACTGACCTTATTTTAATTCTAAAGAGTTAGTCAAAAAAAAATTTCTATGAGCAACTCCCTAGATATTCATGAATGACCCATTTTATTTTCTTAGTTAACAATGTGAAGAGGTCCCATCATGCCTCAACTGTTAACTAACCCAACTAGGATCCGTGACGATGCAGGTTCAATCTGTGGCCTTGCTCAGTGGGTTAAGGACCTGGCACTGCTGTGAGCTGCAGTGTAGGTCACAGATGTCGCTCAGATCCCGCACTGCTGTGGCTTGGCATAAGCCGGAAGCTACAGCTCAGATTCGATGCCTAGCTGGAAACTTCCATATGCCGGCCCTAAAAAGATTTAAAAAAAAAAATTTCTAAGAGCAATTTCCCAGATATTTGTGTATGACCTATTTTATTTTATTAGTTAACAATTTGAAAATCAGCAGCAAGATGACTGGAATCGAGCTAATCTGGTAAATTCATTCAACAGCCCATATGTAGAAACCAAACCATTGTCTCATCACCCACATCACAGGCCAGTGTGAGCACTGCATTTCCCACACTGCCATGCCACGTGCTAATCTGTCCCACACACAGGTCCTCCCATGCCTGGAGATTAAGACTCAGGCCTCATTGCCTTTGTATGCCCAGTTGTTAACAATGTTTGGCATATAGTAAGTGCTCAATAAACATTTGCAAAGGAACTGCTTAGTAAAATGACTAACATGTATATTTAAACATAGCCTAAAGTTGCCCACAGATGAGCAGCCAACTCCTGGTAGAGAAATACGAAAACAGTTTTTTTCCCAGAGCTTTTCAATTCTCTAAAGAATTGAATCTTATTCCTGACTCAATGTCTTTGGACTGTACTGTGATATTCAGTTTTTTTACTATGACCAAAGTATAGTATTTATTCTGGGCAATATTTAACTTACCTATAATATTTAATTTATAA
Organism: Catagonus wagneri; assembly: GCA_004024745.2. Lineage (NCBI taxonomy): Eukaryota > Metazoa > Chordata > Mammalia > Artiodactyla > Tayassuidae > Catagonus > Catagonus wagneri. The sequence goes on from PVHT020000065.1 coordinate 6,716,447, forward strand.
TATTTGGGGTCCCTTTATTCCAACTAGAGCCAGAAGACCAATTAGGCATGTGAGAAGGCTAAATGGTTTTCTGCATTTAACGGGCTCATAGCTTCTGTTTAGACTTCATCTTTTATAGGTAATAACGATTATAGGACAAAAGTGTGGAACATTAAAATACGAGGGAGTTCCCGATGTGGCTCAATGGAAATGAACCTGACTATTATCCATGAGGTCAGAGTTTGATCCCTGGCCTTGCTCAGTGGGTTAAGGATTCGGCTTTGCCCTGAGCCACGGTGTAGGCCACAGACACAACCTGGATCTTTCCTTGCTGTGGCTGTGGTGTAGGTCAGCAGCTACAGCTCCGATTCAACCCCTAGCCTGGGAACTTCCACATGCCACAGATGTGAACCTTAAAAGACAAAAAAAAAAAAAAGGGTGATTCCCCCTCTTCTTAGAAGTCTGACTTTTCAGAGATAATTTTCACCAAATTAAAAACAAAATGAAAAGATCATTTAATTCAATAGGTTCTTCTCTATTTCTAAAAATAAAATGCCTCAAATTCTGTTTTGTACAATATTAATACTGCTTCTTGAACTTTCTTTTTGTTAGTATTGGGCTGTATATCTTTTTCTATACCTCTGTCTTTCAAACTTCATATGGTTTGTTTTAAAGATCTGTCTTATAAAAACCACATAGTGCTGGATTGTTTTAATCCAATCACATAGATTGAACAGATATATTTAAAATATTTACATTTATTGTGATAACTGATATTTTTGGAGTGATTTCTCCTGTTTTATTTTGCATATTCTGTTTGCCATCCTCTTTCCTTGATTCCGTTTTTTTCCCCCAGATTTCTATGGTGCCTCTTCTGCAAGTTTCTATAATCCGGAATTTATAGATTATAACTTTACTCTGGCTGTTGCTTTTACTTGCTAAAATACATACTGTGTCAGAGACTGGCTAATGGTTCCCAAACCTATCCTCCTTCTCTCCTGGGCACACAGCTCAACTATCTTTCCCGGCCTCCCCTGAGGCTGAGTAGGTATGGCTCCTGGACAGGAAGGCATACAGCAGTGAGGAGTGCCCCTCCTGAGCTCGGTCCCTAGAACCTCAGTTTCCCCCACCCCCACCCCTTGCCAGCTATATGTCAACGCCCTAGAAAAGTTTCTGAAAGCCTGTGTTGAAGATAAAGTATTTATGAGTTTGGGTGGTTGAGTGATAACATGGAACAAGGACATCACCATGATCTATCTCTGCCCCTAAGTGGAATATAGGTTATAAAGAAATAAATTATGTTGAATCACTGATTTTCACAGCCAGAGTCACCTTATTTTAATACTTCACTACAAATGTTCATTTAAAGTTAGACTTAGTGGGAGTTCCCATTGTGGTGCAGAGGAAATGAACCTGACGCAGGTTCGATCCCTGTCCTTGCTCAGTGGGTCAGGGATCTGGCGTTGCCATGAGCTGTGGTGTAGATCACAGATGCAGCTCAGATCCTCCATTGCTGTGGCTGTGGTGTATGCCACAGCTGTAGCTCCGATTCGACCCCTAGCCTGGGAACTCCCATATGCCACGGGTACAGCCCTACAAACCAAAAAAATTAGACTTATTTAGTATCTCTAACTGTCACTTAAGAATTTAACAGGATATGACTACCCACTGGACTCCTCTTTCATCATAATACCATTATTTAGCACTTGTTTTCACATTCTTTTTAATGCATTGTTTTCACAGTCATTAATTATTCTATTTTTAGCAAATTTTGCTTTAGCTATTTTTTAATTTTATTTTTAAAGTATAGTTGATTTACAATGTGCCAATTTCTGCTGTACAGCAAAGTGACTCAGTCATACATATACATATATTTTTAAATATTTTTCTCTATCATGGTCTATACTAGGAGTTTGGGTATAATTCCCTATGCTGTACTGTAGGGCCTTATTTTTTATCCACTCTAAATGTAATAGTTTGCATCTATGCTTTTGAGTATTGATTCTTGTATCCTATACCTTTTCTCTAGGCTCACATTTCTACCATGAAGATATAAGCACTTTCTTCCCTAAGTGTCTATGGGTAATAAACTTCCTTATATCATCTTCAGCCCAAGGGATAGCTAAACCGGTATGAAATATAGGTTGACAGTTATTTTCTCTCAGTTATTAGGAAATATTAGTCAGTTGTCATCTGGCAATCTGTTGTTGCTGATAAGAAATCTGATAGTGATATAATTTCTGTTTCTTTGTAAATAAACCGTCTTTTCTCTTCAATAGTTCTTAAGGTTTTCTCTGTGTACTTGGTGTCCTGTGGTTTCATCTCAATGTCCCTAAGTGTGGATTTATTCTATTATCTTATTTGGTACTCAGGTTCACATATATCCTCCCATTTTAAAAATTCTCAGCCATAATTTCTCTAATCAATGCTTCTCCACCATCCACCCTATCACCTTCTTCCGAAATTCCTATTAAGTGTATGCTGAAGCCACTCATTCTAACTTTAATTTCCCTTAAACTGCTTTCTACATTTTTATAATTCAGTGATTCTCTGTGCTTTGTTCTGGTGGAATTCTTCACTGTTGTGTTCCAAACCATTTATTCTCCTGTTAATTAAAAGCAACATAGATCTCACAGACATAGAGATGACACTTGTGGTTGCCAAGGTGGTTGTGGGGGGGAGATGTTTGGAGAGGCAGATTGTGAGTTTGGAACTAGCAGGTTCAAATTATTATATATCTAATGGATAAGCAAAGTCCTACTGATGGCACAGGGAATTATATTGTTATGTAATAAACCATAATGGAAAATAATATGAAAAAGAATATCTTATATATAACATAAATATATATATATATATATATATATATATATAAAACTGAATCACTGTGCTGTACATCAGAAACCAACAAAACAGTGTAAATCAACCATACTTAAATTTTTAAAAAATTCCAATGAAGATTTTATTCTCTTTGTTGGATTTTCATTTCAACAATTACATTTTTCACTTCTAGGATTCCTAGTTGGTTCTTTTCCAGCTTCACCTGTTCTTTATTTTCATTTCTGCCTGTTTCATTTCAAGGTACATTTTTTAAATATTTTTTCTTTTTTTTAATGATTTTTATTTTTTCCATTATAGTTGGTTTACAGTGTTCTGTCAATTTTCTACTGTACAGCAAAGTGACCCAGTCATACACATATATACACATTCTTTTTCTCACTTTGCCCTCCATCATGCTCCATCACAAGTGACTAGATATAGTTCCCAATGCTATACAGCGGGATCTTATTGCTTATCCATTCCAAATATAGCTTCTCTATACTGGTCATATATTTGGAGCAGATAGTGAACTCCAAAGATGAACTTAACACACCATTTTGATCAAAAGTTTATAGTAGGTGAAAGTACAAACCAATAAACCCAGACTATAATGAATCAAACACAACGGAATTTTCATCATAGTTCCTTATTTTCTCATTTAAGTCTAGGCATACAGATTGGAAAGATCAGGAACATGATAGCTGTTTTCTATCCAGTCATTCAGGGACCAAGGCTGTTGGAAATACTGCCACCTTCAACATAAGGCTTCCATAATCACTCTGGTGTTGCCATCCCATGAGAGGCCATGGCAAAGCCCATGGAGGAGCACACGTGAAAGATTTTATGGGTCAAGCTTAGCAGTATCACACAAATTCTGCTCATAACCCCCTGAAGCAACATGGTCATTTGACCACACCTAACCGGGGGCTAGAAGCCCGGGTAGCTGTGCTGCTCTGTGTCTTGCTACTAGAATGGAAGGGCTTCTAGTTAGCATCTGGTACTTGCTCTTTTGAAACGTGTACTAAGTATTACAGAGATGTTTGCTAACACTTCCTTTCCAGAACTTCAAAACACAAGCAGAATCAAATGTCTTTACATTCAAATATACAACTTTTTTATTTCTTCCTTTAAAGTGACAAAACTGTCCTCTGAGGTTGTTGTATGCTCATTCTTAAGATCACGAAATGGTTTCCAACAAACCAGATATGTTGCTGAAACTCCTGAGTCCACCTTAAAGTTGTGTTTCTAACACTCCCTCCATCAACCATGGAATGTGATCCAGGAAAGTTACTCTGACAGAAAGATATACCTTTGGACTGAAGTCTTCTATTTCTTTTTTTTTTAATGTATGTATTTTCTATAAGATATGTTTCCCCTAAACTGATTTATGAAATCTTTTATCCCAATAAACTTCTGAAAGTCTCATTTTCTTATAACACCAAGAAAGAATTTTAGGAACTCAGTTAAGTTATAATAATAATAGCAACAATTTATTGAGAGTCCATCATGGAGCAGACACTGGTGTGCTGAGAGCCATCACATCCATTTTCTCATTGAATTCTCTCAACAATCCTGATGATGCTCATTTTTATTCTCATTTTATAAATGAACAAAATCAGAGAGCTTGGGTAATTTGTTCAATGTCCCATTTAAATGTGCCTGAGTTGGGTCTCAAAACCAGGACAGACTCTAAATCCTACAATCTATTTTACAAACCACGTAAGAACTTTTCAAGTAAATGGATACTCTATTTTAGCTAAGAGTTCAACTCCAAATTACTCACCAATTCCTTTTCTTTGTTGAAAATAAGATCTAGACTAAAGACAGACCTTTAGCAACCTAGTCCATGACCCCTTTACACTTAGCTTCATCTGGTAGTTCTTGGCTATTAGGATCTTTTCACTCTAATATTAAGAAAAGAAAGAAAAAGAGAGAGCAAACTTGTCCCTAAGACTTCACTCTGATCATCCCAAACAGGAGGAACTTGTAGGCTCCCTAGACACCAAGGGCAAGGGAGAGAAGAAAGGCAACAGGATGGACCATGAAAAAGAGAACTTGGACTGTATTATGTACCCATGTATTAAAGACTTCCTAATGTGACCTTGATAACTCCATTTTATCCCGGACCAGGTCAGAGCTTTTCTGTCTTGCAGAAGGAAGGGATGCCCTGAGCTCCCCATTGGAGCATAGCTAACTAATCATTGTTGTCTCCAGAAACTGTGATGCTGTCCCCCTTGGGAGAGAAGTCCCCAGTCGAGAATCACTGTGACTTCTCCATATCCAAACCAACCAAGAGTCTGTTGAATTGTACTTTTTTGTAATTTGTGTTACTAAAGCAATAGGTTTCCTTTTCATTTTCAGGTGTAAATCCAGGTACTTTTATGTACTAAATGTGTACCTTTTCAAGTCATACATGCATCTCACCAGAGTCTGATGTTATTGCTCCATGACTGAGAATCACTGCTTAGAAAGACAGAGGAAATTATCAGCTGTTGCACCTTAAAATATATTACTTTATGAATTTGCCTTAAAGCTTTAGAAATTTGAGGGAGTTTCCATTGTGGCTCAGTGGTAACAAACCTGACTAGTATCCATAAGGACGCAGGTTGGATTCCTGGTCTCTCAGTGGGCTAAAAGATCTGGCGTTACCATGAGCTGTGGTATATGTCGCAGAAACAGCTCAGATCGGTGTTGCTGTTGCTGTTACTGTGGCTGTGTCGTAGGCTGGCAGCTATAGACCCCTAGCCTGTGAACTTCCATATGCCGCAGGGGTGGCCCTAAAAAGACAAAAAAAAAAAAAAAACTTTAGAAATTTAAGACTACAGAATGAGGTTATATAAAGAATTTCTCTTAAGCTAAAATTGCCAAAAGAACCTAATAAATACATGGCATTTCTATTACTGATATGGATTATGGATTAACTATAAATAAATTGAATCCCCCATATACAATAAGTCCCATAAAACTGATATTTATTGAGTGCTTGTAACTGCCAGACACTGGGCCATGGGCTTTCATGCTAAGTGGGAATGGAGTTCCCTCTTTTCATTACTCCAATAACAACTCCACTAGCAAATTCTATCCACAACAGATACAGAATTATTCCATTTCTCCCCACCTCCAGCCGCCATCCTTTCCAGCCCGATCATTGGGACAACATTCTCACTAGCTTCCCCACTGCCACATCAGATGCCCTATAATCCATTCTCTAAAGTACATTTGAACCATGCATCAATAGTATGTCCTATACATCATCCCCATGCTCCTCACACACACACAACCCACTCACATGCACATAATGCCCTGCATTAAAACCCTCCAATGGCGAATTCCAGCACTTAGAACAAAATCGTAATTTTCCCCAGTTTAGAATGCCCTATTTGTCTATTCTTTCTTACTTTCCCAACCTAGTCTCATGTCACATTCCTCTATGACAGTGACTCAACCATAATAAATTGTATTTTTCTTGACCACACCAAGATTTTTCTATCTCCTGACTCTTGCTCTCAGTTCTCTCAGCCTGGAATGCTGTCCTCATTCATTCTGTGACTCTTGGCTCCTTTTCATCATCCAGCTCTCAGTTTGAACACCATCTCCTCAGAGAGGCCTTCCTTGTAGAGTTGCCAGATTTAGCAAAAACACAGGTCTTTCAAATAATTTGGGTTTCAGATAAACAGTAAATACTGTTAAGTTTAGGTATATCCTGTGGAATATTTGGGACATACATACTTTAGAAAGATTCATTGTTTATCTGAAATTCAACCCTAACTGGGAGTACTGTATTTTATCTGGCAATCTTACTTCTTGGCCATCCAATGAGAAATATCCCCCCATGCAATGCCAGTCACTCTCCATCAAATCTTCTGGTTTTGTGTTCCCAACTCATCACTACCCGGTATTATTTTGTTGTTTGTTTCCCCCATAAGATGCCTGTATTGATATAAAATTCAAGCTCACTGTAATCAGCCAATTTCTCTCTACCACACATATTCTTGTCCAGAGTTCACTCACGTTTGGGGGCAGCTTTAATGCACAGAATGATCTTCATGTGTGACTCTGAAAATGTAAAACTTATCTTCATTTTTAGGATAACATTTAAAAACCTTTGATAGGTTTCAATGTTTTCAATATATTTGTTAATTACAAAAGTTTTTAAAAATTACATGATTACTGACCCACAGATGAATAATTTTATTTCAATGAAATTTATTTTATCAAATTAAGTTTTTGACACTTAGTAGGAAAAAACTTTTGTGCCATAAAGGTTATCTTCAGGGGAATAAAAAAAAAGAATAAAAAGCAATACAGTCAGCAGAGAATAGCCTTTTAAAGGCATCTAAGTGATAAGTGATTAAATACATAGTACACTTGCACTTAAGTATTTCTTTAGTCATTTCCAGGATTATTGGTTCTGAACCTTTATTTTGTTGTTCTGATTATGAAAAATGTATCCAAAGGCAGAAAGAAATGGAAAGAATTAGCACTCCTTAGATGGGATCTAACAATGAAAGTATAGGTTCAAAAGAAGACAATGTGAAAGAAATAAATTGATAAAATTCTAGTGGTAAAAAGATGCAAAAGAAGTTATATTATAGAGGACATTTCCTCTGATAAGCTGAGCAAGTTTTTGATGAAACAACACAGAGCTGTTCATAGAAAACCAGAAAGTAAGAATGCAGGGATTAAAGTGGTTCTACTCAGTCATATTTTATATAAAAACCATAAAATAAGACTGGCAGTTTCACTCTCCAAAGAACACTTCAAAATTTTTGTGGACACTCCAAAAAAAAAAAAGTTTGCCTAAGCTCTAGTAAGCTTTAACACAAACATGAAGACCATGTCTATTTGTACATTCCCAAACAACTATTTTTCAAACAAAATGTTTCACTTGACCTCTATAAAGACCAGATTCTAAACATTAGATTATACTGGCCACAGCAACCATGAAGATGAATGGAAAGACAGAGCAACTACTTTTTATCATGTCTTTGCCCATAAAAACACACTTTAATGTATCTGTTATTTTGTTTTATGATAGGTGTATACACATTTGAATGAGAAAATGAGCCTATAAAAGTATTTTATGCATAGAATGATCTTAATATGACTCTGAGAATGTACATCATTTTTAGGCCACCATTTTTTTATGGCTGCACCTGTGACATCTGGAAATTCCCAGGCCAGGGACTGAATGTGAGCCAGAGCTGTGACCTAGCTGCAATGACAGCAGTACCAGATCCTTTAACCTGAGCCACTGTAGTCAGATTCTTAACCCACTGTGCCACAGTGAGAACTCCTAGGCTATCATTTTTAAAACCGTTGTTAGATTTCCATATTATCAAATATATATGTTAATTATAAAATATTTTTAAATTACATGGTTATTGACCCACAATAAAAAGCAACTTTATTTTAATGATATATATAATTTTATCAAATTAAAGTCCTGACATTTAGTAGAAAAAATGTATATGTCATAAAGGTTATCTTCCCAGGAATCAAAAAAATAGAGAGAGATAAGAGGGAGTCCCCACTGTGACTAAATGGAAACAAACCAGACTAGCAACCATGAGAATGCAGGTTTGATCCCTGGCCTCATTCAGTTGGTTAAGGATCCAGCATTGCTGTGAGACTGGTGTAAGTCACAATGCAGCTCAGATCCCATGTTGCTGTGGCTGTGGTACAGGCCAGCAGCTTCAGCTCCAATTCAGCCCCCAGCCTGGGAACTTCCATATGCCACAGGTGTGAGCCCCCCCCAAAATCAAAAATTTTTTAAAAATTTTTTTAAAGACATAAGAATTTAAAGTTAGTTTGGAATAGGAATGTATATGTGTGCACAAGGGTATGTGTGTGTGTAACTAGAGAAAGAATCTTTGAAAATGACTTTATTAGAAAGTGAATCCGAAATTGAAGACTTATGACCGTATCAACTTATTCCTAAAGCCCACTTCTCACTATTGAAATTAGCTAACCTTAAAGAATGAGAAAGCTTTAATGTATAACTCTTACAACTTTCTTGACCCACAAGAGTCAATATGGTAGAATGAGTACAATCAAAAACTCTGGGGTATAGCAGGCGGTTCAAATTCTGGATTCATCACTTACATTCTCTAAGGTGGGCCAATTATTTCACTTCTCTAAACCTCAGTTACATCATTCACGAAACCTAAGTCTTTAATCATATCTATACATCAGATTGTGATAAGGTTGAGGCATTACATGTTAAGTGTTTAGATGGTAGCCACCTCACACCAAACCTTCAATAAATTTTATTGTGTTGATTTATCATCAGCAATCGTTATTATGAAATTTACCATTTATAAGAATAAGAAAGTAAAGCAAATAACAAAGCTGACCACAACATTCAGATCCAATCACTGTATCTTGACCACCTATTGAATACCAAACACCACCATACCTAGTGACTTTATATGCAGTCTTATTCATGATAATGTGAGGTCACACAGATAAAGGTAGAGGTACAACTGGAACTAATTTTCACATGTGTAATTTCAATCATGCTTAATAATAATCTCATTCATACATAACAATAAAATTTTCCAAAAAATGGTACATCATCACATTTGTGTCCATACATAGTACATACATACATGGTAATATGGTTAACTGATAGAATATAAAGACTTTGTAGCCATGATTAAAAAATAGGGGTCACTGAATAATGGATAAAGCTTGCACTGAAAGCTAAGGAACTCAGCTTCTAAACACAGCACTCTGACAACACAAACTTGGCCAAATCATTTCCTCAATCTCAGTTCTCTCATCTGTCAAGTTAAGACATTGCACTACATATTTCCGCAGATTGTTTCCAAGACTGATTCTAGGCCATTAACTAGAATTTGCAAATTCAAAGAAACATAACATCACAGTGGCTTAGCTCCATTACCACCTAAGAGGAATGAGACATGTGGGGTTTGCCATCTGGAAGTAAAGTATGACAATGCTTGGGAGCTGAAAACCAGGCTAACTCTCTACATCTAGTGATGCCTCTTCTCCAACCAACCACAACAGTGAGCATTCTCTCAAGCTCCTGCCCCCTTCATTTGTAGGCATTCTTACCAAGCCATTACCAAGAATTTTTAGGAAAATCAGCCAATCGCATCTCATCAAGAAGCTCTGGCCTACTTCTGATGTGCCATGAAGTCAGCTACTCTGATCACTAATCAAATAAATGTATCTCCTTTGAGAAAGGTTTCTACCTAGGACCTGATCAACTAAAGTTTTTCCTTTCCACTGCCAAGTGAAGGAGGGTTTGAACTAACCGCCACAAAAATTTTGTGCCTGATTTTGAATTGGGCTAATTTTAACTTGATCATCATGCTTGTGTTAAGCGACAATTAAGTAAACTCTGTGAGCATCCATTTCCTGAAATAACAAAGTCCCTGTCCAAAGCACATCAGCCTTGTTATTAGTCCCACTGGGGCAACTGTTCTGATGCAGAAAAATCCCAAATTCAAACAACAAGAGTGACATTAATTAGTTCCATTAACTTGAAAATTAAAGCTTCCATCATCTACCAGCAGTAACACTTTGGGCTTAAAAAGTAATGATAATGTTAAAAACATTTCAGCTCTAATACTCACATTTTATTTGTTATGAAATTCTACCCTACATCTTGTATCTCTTGCTGTAGTAGTTTCCTAGGGCTGCTCTAACAAATATCACAAAGGGATAACTTTAAAACAGCAGAAAGTCATTCTCTCATAAGTCTGGAGGCTAAACACCCAAAATCAAAGTGTCAGCAGGGCCATGCTCCTTCTGAAGGCTCTACGGGGTGATCGCTCCTACGCTCTTCCAGTTTCTAGTAGTTCCAGGCATGCCTTGGCCCTCCAAGAGCTGCCTTCATTTGCACATGGCCAGCATCTCTGTAACATGTCCAAATTCTCCCCTTCTTATAAAAACAATCACAGTGGACTTAAGGGCCACCCTAATCCAGTATGACCTCATCTTAACCTAATCATATCTGCAAATATCCTATTTCCAAATACAGCCACATTCACAGATGCCAGGAATAGGACTTCAACGTATCTTTTAGGGGAACATAATTCCACCATTTTTCTCTAATTATACTGGCAATGTCAACGTCATAGCATGAAAATGTGAACAGAGAGGAAAGGTTTGATAAGTAACTGTACTTAAAGACATATCACCCACATATTCTGTTACAAGCGGAAATAGTCCTTTGCACCCCACAGTCACTAATCTATGAGGTTCCCAAGGGTAGGGACGAGAAGGAGTGGGCTGGCAGGGCAGGTGGGGATTAGAGAACCCTGAGAGGAGAACTGCCCCTTTTTAGAAAACGGTTTAGGCTTAAACCCTAATCTAGTCACCTTGTGCTCTCCGAACAAGGTACACAACTCAGCCAGCCAAGTCATCCTGTTGAGCTCTGATGCTACAACTCTGGTTAGGAGGAAATAATCACAATCTGCATGCAGATCTCAAGAGTTTAAGGCTCTGTTTTCCTGGAATCCTATCTACAACCAGCAGTTGGTACCAGCAGTTGTTCTAGAAAGCAAACGCTTTAATTCTGTTAGGGTTTTGATTCAACCCATCAATTTGGAGGAGAGTTGTTTTGTTTATACATTGAGTTTTCCAATTCATGAGTATGATATATATACCACTTCCACTTCTTTGTCTTTAATTTCTCTCAACAAAGTTGTGTGCGTATGTGTAGGGAACTTGAGAAAGGCAAATACAGAGAACTTAAGGAATGTAAATACATTATTGAATATTTTGTTCTTGATATTGTAAATTTTTATACAGAAATGAAACTGTTTTTGCTATAAAAAAAGAATGTGTGAGAAACACACCATTTCTCTTTTCTAATTTTTTATAAAAAGAAAGCATTAACGGAGCCTGTTACACAAAATGAGCGCACTGGTTCCTAATGGTCACAACAGCACTCTTTTTTCCTCTATTTCATATACATAAATGCAATTATATATTTAATTATTTTAATTGATTTACATATAACTTAATTTTTATATAATTTATGTATAATTTAATTATGTATTAATTATATGTAACTAATTGTTATATATTATTGTTTAAATAATTATATAATTATAAAAATAATATGTATTTATACAATAAATTTGTATATATTTATATATATTATATATATTAAAATTGAAGTATAGTCGATTTACAATAGTGTGTTAGTTTCAGATGTACAGCAAATTGATTCAGTTATAAATACATATATATCTATTTGCTTTCAGTTTCTTTTCCATTATAGGTTATTACAAAATATGGAGTACAGTTTCCTCTGCTATATGGTAGGTCCTTGTTGGTGATCTATTTTATATATAGCAGTATATATATATTAATCCCAAACTAGTACTCTTTTAATAATACGTTCTAGAAATTTTCCTGAAGTTGGAACCAAACTGATCACCTGCCATCTGCAAATTCTCCCTCTGTCCCTGAGAAAATCAAAAGCATGTTTACTCATGGCCATTTCATCTGCTCTAGTACCTCAAAGACTATTCAAAAAAAAACTAAAATGGGGGGTGTATGGGTCTGGTTTCCTTCGCTGGTTGTCTGGGAATACTAGGGCCTAATTCACCAAGGAGAAGGAAGGAGGGAGGCAGGGAAGGAAGGTAAGAAGAAAGAGAGGAAGGAAGAGAGGGAGGGTGGAAGGCAGAAACCACTAGAAGTCATTTAACCAGTTTCTTATCTATTCCTGAAAATCCACTTTCTCTCCCTGCTGTACATTTTACATTTCTAGTTGAAGGTTTACTTTCCTTGACAAAGATGTTAAAACAAAAAGACAGTCAAGATATTCTGCTTTCTACAATGCCCACAAGTATTACACTTCTGGAGATGAATATTCACCCCAAAATGAAGGGAGAGGTAGGCCTTACTAAGGAAGGCATGAAAGGCAGAAATCATAAAGAAAGTAAATTGCATACTTAAATATTAAAACCTCTATGCTTCAAAAAATATCACGTAAATAAAATTTTCAGAAAGATGACCAACTTTCAAAATGTTTGCAAATTAATATATTCATAAAAGTTTGATCGCCATATATACGAAGAGTTTCCAAACATGGCTGGAAAATACAGACACAACAATAGAAAAATACATAAAGTTCAAGAAAAAGAAATTGAAGGAAAAAGGAGCCAATAAACATAAAAAAATACTCATCTTTATTAATTTTCAAATAAATTGAAATTTAAACAAAGTATTTTATATTTAACTAGTTAGGGGAGTTCCTGTTGCGGCTCAATTGGTTACAAACCCAACTGGTATCCATGAGGGTGTGGGTCTGATCGCTGACCTCACTCAGTGGGTTAAGTAAGGATCTGGCATTAAAATGAGCTGTGGTTTAGGTCAAGGATGTGGCTTGGATCGGGCGTGGCTGTGGCACAGGCCAGCAGCTGCAACTACAATTCGGCCCCTAGCCTGTGAACTTCCATATGCCACAGGTGCAGCCCTGTAAAGAAAAAAAAGAAAGAAAAAAAAAGAAAGAAAGATCTAGAAACACTGACATTCTCATATACAATGCTATCCACGGGCGCTCTAAAGAGTAATATCCGTACGAAACCTTTTACAGGCATTATCTTACTTAAAGTGCCTTCAAACCGTTTTCCTATAGCTAAATTGTATCTTATGAACCCAGAAATCTGGCACCAAAAACACTAAGATGACAGGGTCATTTTGTCATGCAGTTCTAGTTATTACTTCATTTACCGGGTCAGTTCTCACACTGACTGGGAAATGAAACTGTTAGCAACTTAAATCAGACTTTCTCATTAGATGTTCTTGGTTTAGCCTAAAACACCTAGTGTTTGTCTTTAACAGTTAAAGGGCTCCTGACTTAAGACATTCAACTGAGGGTCAATCTTCTCTTTTGAATTGAGGCACATTCATCACTTTTCTTCCTGTTTTCTCAGACAGTATCTTCATATACTTTCAAAATGGTAGTTCTTCTATGATTCTCTTATTTGTATCTTAATTATACGTTTCAACAGAATGTGTCAACTCTTTGGTGGATTTCCACCTCAGTACATTATATATGATATGTTTTCCCTCCTCTAGAGCAAATCTGTATCTTTTTGTACATAAGCTGATATTGTGATTTATAGCACAAAATATATATTTGACCTTTGTCCCCATTTCTGCCACAAGAGTTCCTAAAACCCTTCACATTTCCTGTGATAAGAACTATCAGCACATCTTTTATGTTAATAAGATGGCTTTTGGAAAGCGCCTAAGGATGAGGATTGGGCACCAGAGGACCCAACTCTGTGACTGGAGGTTTGGAATTGCAGTTCCCTTCCCCTACCTGCCCCAGGAGTCCAACCTCCAAAGTGGGGAGAAGAGCTAGGAGAAGAGCTAGATAATGAGTTGTCACCAATGGCTGATGACTTAATCAATGATGCCCACATAATGAAACTTCCATAAACACCCGGAAAGACAGGATTCAGATTCCATCCGAGTTGGTGAACACGTAGCAAATCAGGAAGAATGGCAAGGAAGCTCTGTGCCCTTTCTCCATATCTTGCCCTATTCATCTCTTCCATCTGGTTGTTCCTGAGCCACATCCTTCTATAAGAAACCAGCAATCTAGTAAGTAAAGAATTTCTCTGACTTCTGTGAGCCACTCTAGCAAATGAATCAAACTCAGGGAGGGGGGGATGCAGGAAGGGGAGCAGGGGGTTGGTCTTTGAAACCTCCAATCTATAGCCAGTTGGTCAGAAGCCCATGACCACCTGGACTTGCAACTGGCATCTGAAGTGGGGGTGGGGGTGGGGGCAAAGACAGTCTTAAGGGACTGAGCCCTAATATGGGATCTATGCTATTTCCAGGTACTGTCGATTCGACTGAGTTGAATTAGAGTACACCAGGTGGTACCTGAGAATTGCCTGGTGGTATGAGAGAAGTACCCTTACACATTGAAATTGGGTACAGAACCATTATGTAGATTCTTCATTTTAGATTCCATCCCACTGGGTATAATCTTCTATTTATTACCTTGTATCATAATGTCAAATGCATTTTGTATATGAACTATGCTTTTAGACATATTGGAGCTATAACTATTTTATGACTTTCTCACCAATTATTTTCTTACATGAATTACTACAAACAATCCTTCCTGCTGTTTTTATTTCTGTAATAAACTATTTGATAGCTTTACAGAGATGGCTTTTTCCCTCCTGTTCCATATGCATCTTGAATTGTTCTTGCTGGGGATGAAGGAAATCATTCCAGAAGGAAAGCCAAAAGGAAATAATTCCAAGGAGACAGACAAAATTCAAAAGTCAAAGTCAAGTTGTGAATGAATAGAGATTTTCACTGCAAGGTCAAGTAAGTGAAGAAACTCTGTGGCACTGGAATAACTGAGTAAGAAATCAGTGTTACCCACAGAAGATTAATTCAGAGCTTCGAAAAAGAGGCAACAGCCTGTTCTACATGAAACATGAAACAGACTATGAAATATGAAGCAGACCACACACATAAGGAATAAGAAACATTGTCACCATCCGGACATAAAAGTAACAGGTTACAGCAGCTGCTAACTCTCTACCGGGGAAAAAAAGCTCACTAGAATAGGTATATGGCATATATCAGAGAAACAAAAACTAACATTCTATAATATTTCATAAAACACTTCCACATCAGTATTTCACTTAATCCTCCCCAAAACAAGGCAAGGCACATTTTACTTTGCAGATAACAAAGCTTTCCTAAAATTGCTAGGTTGCTAAGACTAATAAGCACTAAAGTTAGAACTCTAACTTAAGCTTGCTAAACTAAATCCTATGCTTTTGCTACTATATTACTTCGGTAGACTGCTCCTGAAGAGAAATCATTATTGATTTTTTTTTTTTTTAGGGCTGCACCTGTGGCATATGGAAGTTCCCAGGTTAGGGGTCCAGTCGGAGCTACAGCTGCCAACCTATGTCACAGCCATAGCAACGCAGGATCCGAGCCGCATCTGTGACCTACACCACAGCTCAGAGAAACATTGGATCTTTAACCCACTGAGCAAGGCCAGGGATCGAACCCACAACCTCATGGTTCCTAGTTGGATTAGTTTTCACTGTGCCACAATGGGAACTCACATACTGATAAATTAATAAATATTAAAAAGAAAAAAAAACTAGTCTGAAGTTTCTCACTAGCCACTTCTCCCAGACAATTCATCAGTAGTAAGAGACACAACCAAAGCAACCGGTCAGAATAAAAAATAGACTTAAAAAGTCAAGTGAGTAGATTATGGATATATGACTGAGGAAGGGGAGTCATAAAGTGAACAAGTTCTTTTCGCAAGAAAATTAACTTACTGCTGGTTTTCCTGCTAAATGTCTCAATAGTTTTCTATAATATCTGTGCCTGTGGATAACTTGACCTTAGCAATTTTGCTGTGAGTGGGTCTTTACTGTAGACTGAATTTATTGTCCAGATAAAAGATACACTTTTCATTTGTATACCTAAAGCACAACCCCAAGATACCACAATGAATGTGACCAGGAAGAAATACAGTTCAGTGTTTGCTTTTATGCTTATTCATGAAATAGTGAGTATCCTAGAGTTAAGTAACATTGGTTTTAAAACCAGTAACCTATTAGTTCTGCGCTAATTTTGAACAAGGGCCACACTGTTTTATTAGACTGCTGAATTTTAAGTCTAAAAAAAAAAGAAATTCTGGGCTGGACTAAAATTGTTTTTAGAGCATAATTTGGCAGCCAGTTAATTCTATCTCTTTTGTAACACTCCAGAGCACCTGGTAGAGAGAGAACTCTGACCCAAGACTGAAAGGGAAATTGAAAACGAAGACATCTGGTCTCCCTGATGATAACCACACTCTGCTCTGCTAGCACTTGCCTTGTCTATCAATGTCTTCTGAGAATTACATCAGAGCCCCAGCTCTCTGGAACCTAAAGTCAAAAGTCTAAATTTTTACAGAGAACCCCAGGCTTCACACAAAGTTTCTAACACTGTTATGCCCAAGAGAAGCTGTTTCTAATCTAGTACATCTCACAAACAACATTCCTCTTATGTGGTGCTGATGAAGTGCTAAATTCTGTACTTCTGAGCACTGTTTTTGCAACATGCAAAACCAGATTCTGTGATGGGAGAACAGCTCCTTTACTTTTGCCATCATTGAGGCTATTCTGCCTTAACTAAATTTCCTAAGATGCTTCATTTCACTAACAGCTTTCTGGTCACTCTACTCTACTTCACTTCGAACATGATAGAAAGAGAGCACTGGACTAAGACTCAAGAGTATTGAATTCTGATACTTCTTCTTCCATTAAGTAGCTGTGCAACTTTGGACGCCACTTCACCTCTCTGGGCCTCTTTTTCTTCCAGTGCCAAATGAAAGATCAAACTAGATCCATAGTTTTTAAGCTCTTATCCTTGGACTATAAAGATTAGGTTTCTGGAAACAGCAAAGGATTGTCTGTCAAAAAGAAAAATGAAAGAAAGGAAGAGGAAGAAGGGCAAAAGGAAGGGAAGAGAAGGAAGATGAGAAGAAGGAAACTTATTCCCACCAAGGGACTCAAACTATGACTTTCATATTTTTTCTAGACTGAGGCTCTTTGTGAGATTCTACATAAGATTTTATTTAACACTATTTTTTTTAGTGTTTAAAAAAAAAGGTAAGAGTTCCTGTCATGGCACAATGGTTAACAAATCCGACTAGGAACCATGAGGTTGCGGGTTCGATCCCTGCCCTTGCTCAGTGGGTTAACGATCTGGCATTGCCGTGAGCTGTGGTGTAGGTTGCAGATGCGGCTCGGATCCTGCGTTGCTGTGGCTGTGGTGTAGGCTAACAGCTCCGATTAGACCCCTAGCCTGGAAACCTCCACATGCCGTGGGTGCGGCCCTAAAATGACAGAAGGCAAAAAAATAAAAAGAAATAAAAATTTTAAAAAAAGTAGTTCTGCTGCTGAAAGAGGCTGACATGATCTCGGGGGTTCTTTCCAGCTCTAAAATTCTGTTAATGATCATGATAGTCACCTTTCACTGCAATTCATTTAGTGTGCCCTCTGAGCCAGGTTTCATCTACTATTTTTATTTAATCCTTATGAAACCTCTATAAGATATTTATTCGCTATTCCATTTCCCTTTCTCGTGGCTTATAGCTCCTTTAGGAGCTAGGATTTACACCACTATCCATCAGATCCAAAGACCATGTCTTTTCCAGTCTCACTTTAGGATTCCAAGATTGAAGTTAAATTAAAAATCTTTAAGAAAATTACTTAGAATATTAAACAAGTTATGACAGGTAGAATAATAACTCCTCAAAGATGTCCACATCCTAATCCCCAGATGTGATGAAGTTAAAGAACTTGAGATGGGAAAATTTTTCTAGATTATCAAGGTGGGTCCCATAATCACAAAAGCTCTCATAAAGAAGGCAGACAGAAAAGTCAGAGAAGGAAATATGATGAAAGAAGAGAACCATAATATCACAGCATGAGAAAGACTGGACCAGCCATTGCTGGCTTTGAAGACAGAGAAGTGGTTCCATAAGCCAAAATGAGGGCCACCTCTAAAAGCTGGAAAAGGTGAGGAAACATTCCCCACTAGAGATTCCAGAAAGAACACAGCCCTGCCAACACCCTGATTTTGGCTTAGCAAGGTAATTGTGGACTTCTGACCTCAAGGACTATAAGAGGGTAAATTTATATTGTTTAAGCCACTAAGTGTATGGTAACTTGTTACGATAGCAATAGGAACCTAATACACAGGGTACTATTGAGTGGTTGTCTGTCATTTTCTTTAAGGGGCTTCAGCATGGATGGTGTGACATCCATATCACATTATTAGATTAATTACAAGCCAGGTACAATTAAATGCTCTAATCAGGAACCTGTATTCCAGAGCAGGCCAGCTAGTTTACACCCTTAAGGCTATACCCCAGAGGTAGCTGTTACTAATGCTCCTTTATCAGTTTCACTGATCATCAACAGATGTTTTAATTAATTTTATTTCGTGTCAAAGAGGGGATCCTCTTGGTGAAATCAGTGGCTTCTCAGTTAGCGGAGTGAATGTTAGAAATACATCCTCATTTGGTGAATTTAAAGGATTCAAGATATGTGGATTGGCTAAAATACTTCGAAATCAATCACCAACCTTGAATGACAAGAATATAAGAATCTAGTGAGGAGTTCCTATTGTGGCTCAGTGGTAAGGAGCCCGACTAGTACTCATGAGGCCATGAAGACATGGGTTCATTCCGCGGACTCACTCAGTGGGATAAGGATCCTGCCTTGCCGTGAGCTGTAGTGCAAGCAGGCAACTACAGTTCCAATTCCGCCACTAGCTTGGAAACTTCCATATTCCATGGGTGTGGCCCTAAAAAGCCAAAAAAAAAAAAAACAAGAATCTAGTGACACCATGAGCTTCAACCCTTCAGGGTGGTGCCTGTGCCTTGATCTATAACGGGTCCTGGGTCCAGTTATTAGAGAATTTTTCATTGACTAATAACAATCCTAAGAAAAGCATCACCATATTTGCCCTAAGAGAACCATTCTTGCAGGGTGGAATCAAAGCATCAGAAAGCTCAGAAACCTGAGACTTCATCAGCACAGGATCTACGAATCATTTTGTGCCTGCTAGCCAATAAAGGTTTGTTTAACAAATGTCTATTTGTGTGGCCAGGGTTGTCTAAGACATATTTCTTTCCAACAGCTATCATTAATTAATTCAGAGGAACCCCAAATCAGGGTGTAATTAAATTAATCTAGGTCAGTTTGTGACCACAGTCCATTTACAGGAGCTGCTTACATTTGGAAATCATAAAATTCAGGCTTCCTGTTTCTCTGCAGCAGTAAAAATGTTTTCTATTACTAATGAGTGATAACTGTGAAAGGCAATGGTTTATTTACAACAAATACATTTCTGGGCTTTTCTTTACTAAATTATATTTGAGGTGGTCCAGTGGAAGAGAAGTGACAGGTCTTCATGACAGACTCCTCTGAAATTATCCCCCAAGATATCGCCATGATTGTTGAGATATAACCTTCTATTATAGGGAGTAGTGAGACCATGAGTCTTTGTCCAGTGGAAATTTAATGTCCAGTTTACAAGCATGAAAGGTAAAAGGTTGGAAAAAAAAGCCAAGAAACCTGCAGGGGGCACTAAGGGGAAAAAAAGAAGCAGTTAAGAGCTAAGAGAAGATCCAGCACATGGGAAGATCTTACAAATTTCAAAGTAACCCACTTGTTCTACCTGTTTCATGGCCCTTTGGCGGGGGGGTTAGATAGCAAGCCCAAGCAAGATAAAAAATAGGAATTCCCATCATGGCTCAGTGGTTAACAAACCTGACTTGCAAGCATGACGACTCGGGTTTGATACCTGGTCTCACTCAGTGGGTTAAGCACCTGGCATTGCCATGAGCTGTGGTGTAGAATCGCAGACACAGCTCGGATCCCGCGTTGCTGTGGCTCTGGTGTAGACTGGTGGCTACAGTTCCCATTCATCTCCTAGTCTGGGAACCTCCATATGCCCCTGGTACGGCTCTGAAAGACAGAAAGACCAAAAAAAAAAAAAAAAAAAAGATAGAAAATATGTTTGACAAAGCCTTCCCTGTGTGAAGGCACACTGATTTGTAAGATGAGAGAACAGATGATAGAGAGCTTGATAAATCAGATTTTTCACACACATGAAAACCACCCTAACAGATGTGTCATTGCAACATATTGTTTCAATTCTTTATTCTCCGCATTATTTCGAAGGGAAGTTTCCAGGAAAAATGCCTCATGATGGCTACCAATAGGCCATATGGAAATGATGAACTGAATGTCTGTGTTTGCTTTCACACTCATGAACTAGTCTAAACGATTTGATTAAAAGACTTCTCAGTCAAAAAGAGAAACTATGGAGTCAGTTGCTTGTTTGTTTCGCTTCATAGAATGTTAGGGCTAGAAAAAAAAAATTAAAATCTATTCCTTCCCTTTTATGTTACTAAGTAATTAACTGGCCCAAGGTCATAGAGCCAATCAGTGCCAAAATGAAGTGACCATTCAATACCACCATTGCTCTATCATACCTATCTGTTGTATTTGCATTGTTTTGATACTCTCCTCTTATTAATTGACATAAAATTGATGGTGCATCTGGTAGCAGTCTAAAAAAGACTTCTTTCTTAATTTGTTGACACTTTCAATAAACAATAAATTGTGTCTTCATTACTGAACTACCCTTTGGATTCTATTCAAACACCATATGCGACATGCTCTTTTCCAATTGCCTACCTTTGCCTACGATTTTTCCTTCTCCTTGGAATGTCTGGGTCATTGATCCAGTTCTCCCTTTCCCACAAAGACCTAGGTCACTTGTCGAAGCCTTCCCTGAGTGCCCCAGGAAGAGTCAGCTACATGTATTCCCTCTGCCCATCCTCACATAGTGTTCCTCATACTAGTTTTAAACATCTTTATGTATCTACATATCCCACTCAATCACAAATCCCTTGAAGTCTTGTATTGTTATTAATCTTTTTTTTTCTCTCTTTTTTTAATGGCCACACCTGTGGCAAATGTAAGTTCCCAGGCTAGAGGCCAGATCAGAACCACAGTTGCTGGTCTGTGCCATAGCCACAGCACTGTGAGTCATATCTGTGACCTAGGCAGCAGCTTGTGGCAACACCGGATCCTTAACCTACTGAGTGAGGCCAGGGATCAAACCTACATCCTCATGGGCACTAACCTGCTGAGCTATAATGGGGACGCCAAAGTCTAGGATTGTTGTGAATCTTTTTGTTTTCTGCCCACCCTCTACCTTCTTCCTTGGCACTTAGCACACTGTTGATTATCTAGCAAGGTTCAAAAAGTAAATCAAATCTTGGGAGATTAAGAGACACTTTTGGAGTCCCCATCGTGGTGAAGTGGTACTGACTGCAGCAGTACAGGTTGCTGTGGAGGTATAGGTTTGATCCCCAGCCCAGCGCAAGTGGATTAAAGGATCCAGTGTTGCCGAGCGGTGGCTCAGAATCAATCCCTGGCCTGGGAAATTCCATAAGCCATGGGTGTGGTCATAAAAAAAAAAAGTCAATGTATAAAAGAAGCACATTTTAATGCCATTATAACAATTATCAATATTTAAATGGAAAAAAATAGGAGTTCCCACGGTGGCTCAACAGGTTAAGAACCCAACTCATATCCATAAGGATGTGGGTTAGATTCCCTGGCCTCACTCAGTGTGCTAAGGATCTGGTGTTGCTACAAACTGTGGCATAGGTCACAGGTGCAGCTCAGATCTGGCATTGCTGTGGCTGTGGTGTAGGCCAGCTGCTGCAGTTCTGATCTGGCTCCTAGCCTGGGAACTTCCATATGCTGCAGGTGTGGCACTAAACAGACAAAATAATCATCATAATAATAATATAAATAAATAAAATGGAAAGACAATAAATAAAATTCATTCACTACGCAACATTAGAGAAAAGTAAGTGAGGTGTACACCCTCTCCCATAGAAACTCTGGTGGAATCAGGTAAACAGACATAAACACTTATAACATGGGTGTCAAAACTATAAAACTCTGCAAGACTAATTTCAAAACCTTTTCTCCCTGTTTGGTTTACTCTTATTATTTTCATATCTTAACACCAGAATTTAGTGACTATTTTTTAAATTACCTAGCCATGACCTTCTTAAACAGAATATGAATTTGAGCAGCAGGAAACACATATGTCTACTTACATTTACATAATTTCTATTCCAAATTTACATTGAAAATGATTTTGGTGGATGTGGTGAACACAATAATGGCTTCCAAAGATGTACACAACCTAATCCCCAGAACCTGTGAATATGTTATGTTACATAGCAAGAGGGAACTAAGTAAGGCTGCAGATGAAATTAAATTGCTAATCAACTGACCTTGACATGGGAAGATTATGCTGGATTATCCAGTGGACTCAATGTAATTATAAGATACCTTGAGTGAGAAAGAATGAAGCAGAAGAGTCAGACCCAGACAGATGGCATCACAAACAGGACTGGATCAACTTTGAAGATGGAAGAATGGGGCCATGAGTCTAAGAATGTGGGCAACCTCTAGAAGACGGAAATGACAAGGAATTGGATTTTCCCCTAGAGCCTCCAAAAGTAATGCAGCCCCGCTGACACCTTGATTTTGGCTCAGTAATACCATTCTGGACTTCGGACCTCCAGAACTATAAGATAAGAGATGTGTGTGGCTGAAGCCACTAAGTCTGTCATATTTGTTATAGCAGCAATAGGAAATTATACAGTGAGAATCTAATCATATGAATGCAAATCATGACTACATTTTCCAAATCACTAAGATACTTTCAGGATTTTTTACAAATGTATTTATCAAATTCAATTAAATTTTACTTATTATGGCAAGGTCTCTGATTTCCCTAATAAAGATTAGTTTTTAAAACTAAAGGAATGTTAGTGGCATCAGGTATCACAAAGCAATGATCAGGCACTCCACTGATAAATATTTGCAGAGATATGGAAAGGGAAAAAATTTTAGGAATAACAATGAGGTTTGAAAATTAGGTAGTAAAAGAAGCACTATATATTTTTATTAACAATATTCTATTATATAAAGAATGTTCCAATATGAGTTACGCTGACATGTTCATTTTCATAGACTTTTTCCCACATACATAACAAATGCAATACAGAAAACTCAAGCAACTTCAGTAACTATGATATACATTTCTCCCTCTATGGCTAGTGTTATAAAAATAGTTTCTAAAACATTTTGAGAATTTTTAAACATTCTGTTAAAATGACATACTAATATTTATTTTAATTGACAAACACATATGTGACTAGTTGTCCTTCGACGGGAAAATTTTGGCCTTGGCTTCCCAATCTATTTCATAGTGCTTGGTCCACATCCAAGTATATAATTATTTGAGACTGTGTATGATAAGAGTAATTGAATCATAACAGAAGCATTTATCTATCACTCTCTGGAACTAAATCAGTCAGTGATAGTAATTACTTTGATTTCCATGCTCTGGATTCTCAAGTTCCAGCTATATCAATCAAAAAAATATTCATGCTCAACCCTCATCTTCCAAGTATGTCTGTCAAAAGACACTAACAATTGGAATTTAAGTCATGCATATATCTTAGTCTGCTTGGGTTGCTATAATAATACACCACAGATGGAGCATTTTATCTTAAAAAAGAAAGAAAGAAAGAAATGTATTCCTCAGGAAGGCTGGAAGTTCTAGAGTCTAGAAGTCTGAGATCCGGAAGCCAGCCATATCGAGCAAGGGCCCTCTTACAGGTTATAGGCTTTTTGTTGTATAACTACATGGTAGAAAGGGCTTTAGCTCTGTGTAATCACTTTTGTAGGAGCGGTAATCCCATTCACAAGGGTTCCACCCTTATGACTTAATCACCTTCCAGAAGCCTCACTGCCTAACGCCATCATTAGGACACCAACATGTAAATTTGGGTGGGTGGGGGAGGACATAAATACTCTGACCATAACAACATACTGGCCAACATATAACGTTATCATCTTCTTCCTCAATGCCACCCTCTCTATTTTAACTCCACCCCAAGTCCACGTAGTCACTGTCAATTCCATACCAGCATTGTTTCTCAAATCTAACCCCAAGACCATCCCCATTACCAACCTTTCAGTTCAAGCTCTTCTCTTACCTTAACCTCCTGATCTGGTCCATTGCCCACATAACCTCCAAAATCATCCTTCTTTGCTTTGGAAGTTCTATTTGCAACCGGTTTCCTACAGATTAATCATTAAATCCTTTGTCAGTATATACAAAACATTCACAATATGATTACAACCTACTTTTCCAGCAGAATTTCATTCATTTTTACCTACTTCCTACCCTCCAATCAAATAAAACTTTCCATTATATCTTTCAATAAGTCACATCCTTTCATGTTTTGGTGCCTCTGCAGACAGTGTTTCACATTCAGGTATTCCCTGCCTGGAAAACTCCTGGCATCCTTTTAGATCTGACTCAGATGGGATGTCTTTGACAGGTCATCTCTAGTTTCCCACAATATCAAACTCCTTCACTGTGATGCCACAGGTTTTTGCTAATACTATTATGACAGTCATCATATTGAATTATAATTACTCTTTTATGTATTACCTTAATGTAATACAGAGAAAATCCCTGACTTGACATGGACTCCTTACAATTGATACTGAATACTAAATAATTATTTTACATCTTCCTCTAGTTTTTGCAAAATATATATGGTATGTAATGGGGCACCCTATGGGAAGAGTGTCAAGCCAAAGATTAAATTATATTTCCTTTTCCCATTCTTTAGCAAGAGAAGGGCCAGTTATAGCTACTGTGTGTGCGTGTGTGTGTGCGTGCGCGCGTGTGTGTCTGTGTGTGTGTGTGTGTGTGTGTGTAAAGAAGGATTCCATACAGGTCAAAAAATCACCTTGGGGGACAGCTCCCTTTGGAGGGTAGGTATAGAGTGAATACCTCAGTAATCTGGGGAAAGTGGTATTTGTTTTCAAGGGAAATTGTAAAAAATTACCACAAACTTGGTGACTTAAAACAACAGAAATTTACTTTCTCACAGTTCTAGAGACCAGAAATCTGATATCAGTTTCACTGGGACAAGTCAAGGTGTTAGCAAATCATAATTCCCTTCAAATAATCTAGGGGAAAATCAGGTTTTTGTCTCTTGCAAATTCTAGTGGCTGCTGGCATTACTTGCCTTGTGGTTACAACACTCCAATCACTGCTGCTGTGGTCAGATTGCCTTATTTTCTGTGTGTGTCACTGAAATTTTCCTCTCTCTTCCTCTTATAATGATGTATGTGATGTAAACCTGGATAATCCAGGATTATCTTTCTTTGTCAAAAATCTTTAATTTAATCTCATCTGCAAAGACTTTTCTCCTTATAATCTTTGGTGATCATTATTCAGTATAATCTAAGTATTTAAAAAATAAAACAAAACCTTTCCATGACTAAAAATAAAAGCAGGAACAGATATTATCACCAAAAATGGCAGATTAGGAAAAGCCAAAATTCCATTCCTCCACAATCTCAAAAACTCATAATTTCCTTATTTTAGATATTTTGAAGATAGCTGAAAACTTAGAGCAATCATGGGAATATTAAGTGAAGAAAGAAACAGCTAAATTTCAGTGTTTAAAGAATTCTCTGTCAAATCACTAGCTGATGAAACAGAAACTACAGACTCTATTAAAATAGTTTAGAAAAAAACACTAAACAGACAAACATCAACAGCCCAAAACAGGCAGCACACTGGGGAGAGGGTGGATTTTATTTCCACAGTTGCCATATTATAATATCAAAATATTCTTTTTAACAAAAATTTACAAGATATGCAAATAAATGAGAAAGTCACAGGAAAAAAATTAACAGAAATTTTCCCTAGAGAAGCTCAGATATTGGACATACTAGGCAAAGACTTTAACTCAACTGTCTTATATATTCAACAAAGTCTCATCAAATATAGAACATCAGTAAGGAATCGAAAAGAAATTCTGACCTGAAAAGCAGAAAAACTGAAATGAAATATTCACTAGAGGGGTTCAACAACAGATGTGAGCAGATAAAAGAAAAAAATCAGCAACTTCGAAGACAGCACAATTGGGATTATCCAGAATGAAAAATGAATGAAAGCAAAATTAACAGAGCCTAAGAGATCTTTAGGACATCATCAAGAATACCAACATATACATAATGGTAGCCTCAGAAAGAGTGGAGGGAGAGAAAGGGGAAGAAAGAATATTTGGAAAAACAATGGTTGAAATTGCCCAAATTTGGCAAAAGACATGAATCTGCACACCCAAGACTCTCAATGAATTCCAGGTAAGATAAATCCAAAGAGGTCCACACCCATACACATTATAATCAAACTTCCAACGAAAAATACAAAAAGAGAATATTAAAAACAACCAAATTTTAAATTTTTTTGTCCTAGGTCTGTGAAAAATGTCATTGGTAGTTTGATAGAGATTGACCTGAATCTATAGATTGCCTTCAGTAGTACAGTCATTTTGATAATACTGATTTTTCCAATCAAAAGCATGGTATATCTATCTACCCATCTGTGTCATCTTCAGTTTGCTTCACCAGTGTCTTACAGTTTCCAGAGTATAGGTCCATTGCCTCTTTAGGTTTGTTCCTAAGTATTTTACTCTCTTTGATGTGATGATAAATGGGATTATTTCCTGAATTTCTCTTTCTGACCTTTCATTGTTAGTGTATGGGAATGCAAGAGATTTCTGTGTATTACCCCTTTTGTACCCTGAAACTAACAAATTCATTGATGAGCTCTAGCAGTTTTCTAGTAACATACTAGGATTTGCTATGTATAATATCATGTGGTCTGCAAACAATGACAGTTTTGCTTCTTTTTCAGTTTGGATTTCTTTTATTTCTTTTTCTTTTCTGATTGTTATGGCTAGGACTTCCAAAACTATGTTGAATAAAAGTAGTAAAAGTGGACATCCTTGTCTTGTTCCTAATCTTAGTGGGAAAGCTTTCAGCTTCTCACCATTGATAATGATGTTAGTGTGGAATTGTCATATATGGCCTTCATTATGTTGAGGTAGGTTCCCTCTATGCCCACTTTCTAGGAGTGCTTTTATCAAAAATGGGTGTTGAATTTTGTCAAAAGCTTTTTCTGCATCTACCAAGATGATTATATGGTTTTTATTCTTTGGTTTGTTAATGTGGTGTATCACATTGATTTATTTGCATATACTGAAGAATCCTTGAATCCCTGGGATAAATTCCACTTGATCATAGTTATGATCCTTTTAATGTATTGTTGGATTCAGTTTGCTAATATTTTTTGAGGATTTTTGCATCTATATTCATCAGTGATATTGGTCTGTAATTTCCTTTTTTTGTGGTATCTTTGGCCTCGGTACAGCATGAATTTGTATGGAAACAGAAAAGACTCTGAATAGCTATAGCAATCTTGAGAAAGAAAAATGGAACTCTCCAACCTCAGACTATACTACAAAGCTACAGTCATCAAAATAGCATGGTACTGGCACAAAAACAGAAATATAGATCACCGGAAGAGCATAGAAAGCCCAGAAATAAACCCATTCACCTATGGTCAATTAATCTATGACAAAGAAGACAAGAATATACAATGGATAAAAGACAATCTTTTCAAAAGTGGTGTTATGAAAACTGGAAAGCTCTATGTAAAAGAATGAAATTAGAATGCTCTCTCATATCATACACAAAATTAAAATCAAAATGTATTAAAGACCTAAACATAACACTGGATACTATAAAACTCTTAGAGGAAAACATAGGCAGAACACTCTTTGACATAAATTGCAGCAATATCTTTTTTGAGCCATCTCCTAGAGTAATGAAAATAAAAAATAAAAATAAACAAGTGGGACCTAAACTTTAAAGCTTTTGAACAGTGAAGGAAGTTATAAATAAAATGAAATACGACATGCAAATTGGGAGAAAATCTTTGCAAACTAAGCAACCAATAAAGGATCCATCTCCAAAATATACAAACATGTCATATAGCTTTATACCAAAAAAAAAAAAAACTCAATTAAAAAATCGTCAGGAGATCTAAATAGACATTTCTCCAAAGAAGACAGACAGATAGCCAAAAAGTACATGAAAAGATACTCAACATCACTAATTATGAGAAATTCAAATTAAAACTATAATGAGGTATCACCTCACACCAGTCAGAATGGCCATCAACAAAAAGTCTACAAACAATAAATACCAGAGAGGGTGCAGAGAAAAGGGATCCCTCTTACACTGTTGGTGGGAATGTAAGTCGGTACAATCACTATGAAGAACAGTATGGAGGTTCCTCCAAAAACTAAATATAGAACTACCATATGATCCAGCAATCTCCCTCCTGGGCATCTATCTGGAAAAAAAAAAAAAAAACATAATTCAAAAAGATACATGGACCCAAAAGTTCATTGCAGTACCATTTATAATAGCCAAAACACTGAAGCAGACTAAATGTCCATAAACAGAGTACTGGGTAAAGAAGATGTGGTACATATGTACAATGGAATATTACTCAGCCATAAAAAAGAATAAAATAATGCCATTTGCAGCAACATGGATGGACATAGAAATTATCATACTAAGTGAACTAGATCAAAGACAAATGTCATATGAGATCACTAAGATGTGGCATCTAATTAAAATGACACAAAAGAACTTACAAAACAGAAACAGAGTCAAAAGATTTTGAAACCAAATTTATGGTTTCCAAAGGGGAAATGTGATGGAGGAGGGATAAATTAGGGGGTTGGAATTTACATGACACATTACTATATGTAAAATAGGCAACAAGGGAGCATAATGGAAAGGTTTTTCTGGAAAACAAAGATTAAAGCTAGTATATTTCCCCAAATATCATAAAGTTATAACTCATATTTATCAGTTCATTTAGTCTCATGTAATTAATTTCTGTTGATCTGAATTGTCATCAGATTTTCCATTAGAGTTTTGTGACTTGTTACCCAGTTTAGTGACAAAGTTTACCTCTGCAAACAAATACAAAACATTTATTTTTCTCTCTCTACGTGATCCTTCCGAAATTTGGCTTCTCCAGGTAGTTTTCCTGTGGACTTGATGGTTTTCACAACAGGATTACAACTAATCATTGTTTTAATTTGTTTTTTGTTTTCCAAATTATTTTTGCTTTGTGTCTTCCTACTGCACTATGACTTTGTCAGTGTTACTAGCTATACTGCTTTTATCTTATCTGTCTTAGAAGATTGTTGTCTCTTTCAGTACCCACTGTGTTAACCAAGGATACTATAAAACTGATGGCTAAACATGTTGAGGAAATCGATCACATTTATGACTCATAGAATAACTGTGATATGTGTGTTTCTAGGTACAGGAATAAACAACAAGGGGAAGCATCTCCTGGTTCATAATAGACTAGTGAGACCAAGGATGCAGAGAATCTTTAATTCTCAACATGGCCTAATCCAGAAATTAACACCTGGAGTGGCATATCAAGAATTTTTGCCTGATCTCAGATAAGCCTCCAAGCACCGTGCAACAAAACTACTCATGGGATATCTCCCAAACAGTGGTCAAATTTACGGCCAAGAGGAGGGAACTGAAAAATAAAATATTAACTGCCACATTAGTAAACAAAGGCTGTCACAGTCATCAGCGACTACAGCCACCTACAATATGAGCCAGTGAGCCCTGAGGAAACTCAGGAAGGAAACAAAGAATACCTGCCCAAGAGTAGCCATCACACTGCAGCCACTCCTGATGGTGAGCCCTTAGGAGGTGAAAAACACAGTAGACTGGCACCAGATGATAAGGTACACATCAAAGGAATGGTTTCAGAAGGCCTGATTCTTGCATCTTCCCCTACACAGAAAAGTACTAAGTTCCTTAACTTGAGATATCTAGTTTACTTGTATTAACAGTAATCTTTTGTTCTGACTACCCGTCCTTTGTTGCAAAAGTCCTATGTATCCTATCTCCCCCCTTGCCTCCTCAGAGCAGTTTTCTCAGAGTTACTTGAGATGCTGTCTCCCAGGCTTAAGTCCTCAGTTTTGTCCACTGAATAAAGCATAACTCTCAACTTTAAAAATAAAAACAAAAAGGTGCAGCCACTATAAAAAAGTTTGTTGTTTTGCAAAAAATTAAACATAGAATTACATATGATCCAGCAATTCTGCCCCTAGGTATATATCATAAAGAATTGAAAAACAGGTATTCAGGCAAAAACTTGTACACAAATGTTCATAGCGGCAATATTCACAATAAGCAAAAGTGGAAACAACCCAAATGTCAATCAATTTTGAAAATGTTTGCAGACCCAGCTCAGATCTGGTGGTATTGTGGCTGTAGCGTAGGCCAGCAGTTACAGCTCCAATTCTACCCCTAGCCTGGGAACCTCCATATGCCATGGGTGCAGCCCTAAAAAGACAGAAAAAATAAATAAATAAAAGTGTTGTATATTCATACAAAGGTGTATTCTTCAATCATAAAAGGGAATGAAGTACTGATATATGCCATATAGATGAAACTTGAAAATACTATACTAAGTGAAAGAAGCCAGACACAAAAGACCATACCACATTATATTATTCCATTTATATGATATACCCAGAATACATAAATCTATAGAGACAGAAAGCAGATTAATGCTTGGGGGAAGACAATGAGGGAAGGGGGGGAAATGGGGTGCCTGGCTGCTTAATGGGCTTAAAGTTTTCTTTTAGAGTGAGGGAAATGTTCTGGAACTAGACAGTGGTAATTATTGCACAACATTATGAATTAAGTGCCAATGAATTGTAAACTTTAAAATATAACGGTGAGATTTATGCTATGTTAATTTTACCTCGATAAAAATAAAAGTAAACAATAAAAAATAGAAAATCCACCTCATCCTTTAGAAAGCCAGTGCTGAAAGAGACAGGGAAGAGAATGGTTCTATGTCCATCGTGTTGTAGTCTCTGAAACCAGTCATTCCGGGACTGGCTTGACCCATAAGAAGCAGCTATGAATTTGAGCTGAAAAAGCTTACAGAATGGGCTCTCATACCTTGGGATGATGCCTAAGACTACCTGAGAGTCTCATAACGAAGTGTAATTCTGACGGAATATCTTTTCCCACTGGTCCTCATCCAACACTCATGGTAACAGTGGGAGCAAGG
The DNA here is from genome assembly GCA_004024745.2 of Catagonus wagneri. NCBI lineage: Eukaryota > Metazoa > Chordata > Mammalia > Artiodactyla > Tayassuidae > Catagonus > Catagonus wagneri. The sequence goes on from PVHT020000065.1 coordinate 6,747,887, forward strand.
GTCCAATCTCTGCCACTGTGCTCCTGGCCCCCCTTTATGAGTGGCTTCAGGAGCCATCTCCTTGTCTCATATCTGCTGGTGATACTCAACTGCCTGTATAGTCACCTCCCTAAATAACCTGTATGTTCCACTGAAGAGATTAAACTACTGCAATGCTTTTGACCTGCCCAGAAAGTGGCGCCCAGCAGCACTGGCCCCTCCAGCCAAAGCTCTTGTCTTTACCCAACATAGCTTTAAGGATATAAGAAGCCTAATCTTCAAAAGATTAGCTACCATAGGGTGAATACTCTAGCACCCATGACTGACTCCACTGTAGGCCATGATTCACCTGGACCAGCTTCTACTCAGTCATTTCTAGCCCTCCATCACAATCAAAATGTTGAAAAGCAAGGGAGTTCCCATTGTGGTACAATGATAACAAATTTGATTATTTTCCATGAGGATGCAGGTTCAATCCCTGGCCTCACTCAGTGGGTTAAAGGATTTGGCATTGCCATGAGCTGTAGTGTAGGTCACAGACAGGGCTCAGATCTTGCATTGCTGTGGCTGTGCTGTAGGCTGGCAACTGCAGCTCCGATTTTAGCCCTAGCCTGGGAACTTCCATATGCTGCAGGTATGGCCCTAAAAAAACGTTGAAAAGCAAAACCGTTTCTCCTCCAAGAAGGGAGAAGCCCCCGAATAAACTGAATTTGGGGATTCCATCCTCTTTCCAACAAGTGGTGTGCTCAAGCTTTTGCACTCTAGAAAATAAAAGATACTGCTATGCTTAGACTGTGTAGAGTGACACCACATGATAGGAAATAGTCCAAGTCCTTTTTCCCAATCAGTTCCTCATGTAGTTGAGTCTCTCACTTTATCCCAGTGTATATTTTTCTTTTGCACAAGCTGTTTATGAGAACATCACATCTTACATGGATTGCTCTGCGGCATCTACCACCACCAAGGTCCAGTTGTCCTTGATGTGAATCACAGCTAGAGAAACAGAAAGTTGGGGAAAGGTTAAGATAAGCCTTCAGAGCCTTTTGTGCCCTTTGTCATCAGTTCTGTAAAAACTGATATGACCAACACGTTCTCCCTTTTGAAAAATGGAGAAAATAATACAGAAAATGTTGCAGACGTGGCTGAGTATGAGGCTGGTCCAGGTGTCACCGTGCTCATCACAAAGGGATCTGGTGAAGAATAAAGCACATTCTCCTGGATTCAGAAATACTTCCACATGCCAGCCAAATTTCATTTAATATTTCTCCCCTCTCTCCCTCCCCTGAGCAATCTAAGGGTGTTTTGCTTCACTTTGTCTTCTTGTTCTTCGTGTTGTTGGTAGCAGCTAGGAAAAGGAAATATAAAAAGGTAACTTGAAAATAATTTTGATACTTTTCTCTAGATCTAACAAAGACTAAGACATTCTGTCTGTCTCAAAGCCTGCTCCATACATAAGAATTAGCAGGGATACTTGCCATTGATGTAGAGTTCAGGGCTTTGTCCCAGGCCTGTTAACAATATTTCTGTATATCAGATTCTAGAATCTGCATATTTGCTCTGCTTCATGCTACATACTAAAGTTTGAAGCAAAGACAAAAGGCTTGAAAGACATCCTCGAAGAGACCTTTTCTTTCTATACTCCAAACCATCTATCTGAACCACTGGTACCTAAGACCCTAGAAGCCCTAGGCCATGTATTTATTATTTACCTATCACTCACTCCCTCATCCAAACTACCTTTGTTAAACACCTAGTATGTACCAATCATTAGCTTAGATGCTAACTAAACAAAGCTGAATAACTATAACAGACACACAATAAAATCTGTTGAATAAACAAATGATGAATGAATGAAGAAACTGAATCTTACAGGTAAGAATCTTAGAAACATGTTTTTTGCTGTATTGAGAAACCAACACATTAATCTCCTGGTCAGCCACTTATTTTATGAGACATAATTCCAAATCATTATGTTGAATAAAAATAGTAACTTCATAAGAACATATATCCCAAATCTTATCACTTTATAAATCTGCCATTTATAAAGTTGGTTATCATTCTTCACACTTGATAAAGGCAATGATAAATAGCACTGTTCTATACCTTGTGAAAGTTAGATATCACTTACCCAATGATTTTTATCTAGTATGTGAATACCAAAAACAACCTACACATTCCCAAAAGTCATCCTCTAGGAAGCAGTGCCCTCTTCCCTATCCTACTTGCATTGTCTATGTGCCACATGTCTATGCGTTAAATTTAATAAAAAAAAAATAAAATTCTTCCAGACACATTGTTTGCCTTATCTAATATATGAATTCCTAGAAAATTCTGTGTAAACTATTTTTTTTTCTTTTTATGTCCATACCTGTGGCATATGGAAGTTTCCAGGGCAGGGGTCTAATCAGAGCTGCACCTGGAGCCTAAGCCATAGTCACAGCCGCATCAGATCTGAGCCACATCTGTGACTTAGGCCACAAATTACAGCAACACCAGATCCTTAACCCACTGAGCTAGGCCAAGGATCAAACCGGTATCCTCACAGAGAGGATGCTGGGCCTTTTAAAAATCCACTGAGCCACAATAGGAACTCGTGATTTATTTAAATGGAGCAGAGTATTTGAAGAAAATCTGTGGCAAATCTATCTTTAACAAAGAATATTAATATTTATTGAGCACTTATTATGTGCCAGGTAGTAAGTATTTTATATGCATTAACTCATTGAATGTTGCAAACATCTCAATGATAATCTCAATATTATCATTATTTAATAATCTCAATATTATTAAATCAAGTTTGATGTGGAAATTTAAGAAACATTAGATAACTTCCCCCAAAAGCTCAGCTAGAAAAGAGAGAAGCCAGAATTTAAACCTAGACCTGTCTGCTCTTGAGTATCAGCTCTTAATCATTAGAGTTTTTGTAACTAATTTCCTTTAATGAAACACACCCACTTAATATTTTATATGCTTCAATTAATAGGAAGGTAAATCTTTTTAAGAATAAACAGCATACTGCTAGGAATAGAGTATGAGCTAAATTAATGTTAGTTGCTTTCTTCCTCTTTGGGGAATATTTTTTTGACTGCTGTTTTCTTAAAAAGCTAAGTTCTAAACAACTGAGAAGTCTTAGTTAATCTAGTTTGTCTAGTTAATGTAATGGGGGAGTGAAAACAAAACAGTGATGGAAAGATCATCGTATGATAATTCTCATTAATCCATCTGGAAGACATAGTCTTACTGAATTACTTAATCGCTGCAATAATTTTTCTAATTGATGGCTGCACCTTTATCACCATAATCATTTGAAATTTTACTATGTGTGTTGTGGTGGGAGGGGGAGGTGTATGGAGTGGAGGGAGATCCAATTAGCACAGTTGTCCTCCTGGATGGCATGCATCCACCTATATCTATTTGCTTCTAAAACAACTTCCAAGTGTTGCATGTCATCCAGTAACCTGTCTCTTTGGTGATTTACTGTTTGACCTTCTAGGAAAGGCTTAAATTATAAGCACAATAAAAAACGGTATCTTTCTATGATGGAAATGCACAGTAAATGAAGCATTGTTGCAGATAAAATCCTTAATACATTCCATATTAATGTTCCTTAAGGATTGTCCTAGAAAAATTTTAAGCCATGTCTACCTCTCCAAAGTTATCTCAAAAAAAAAAAAATCTTCTATAATGACTTCTCTTACCATCAGAAAATGATTTCTCAAAGAAGTGAAAAACAATCTCCAGTCATTCATCCATTTCACAAGTATTTATTCAAAATCTACAATTTGCCAGGCACTGTGTTAGGTGTTGGGGATACAGAGATGACTAAAATGAACATACATGCTACCCTTGTTTCCAGAGAACTTGCCAGTCTGAACAAGGTCACCTCGGCAAAGAAAGTTCTTTTAGCAAGTAAGCTCAGCCGTGCAATCCAAGAGACAGATCTATGCTTTGCAAAGGCCCTCTCCCACATGACTTTTTGAAATGCATTCACAAGACTACTATTATCAAAGCAAACATTCCACCCCAAAGTTAACTAAAACATAAGAGGCAAATCTCCCTTTAACTGACCCTGAACTACAAAGATGCAGCTCAGATTCGGTGTAGCTGTGGTTGTGGTGTAGGCTAGCAGTTGCAGCTCCAATTAGACCCTTCACCTGGGAACTTCCATATACTGCACATGCAGCCATAAAAATAAATAAATAAAAGATAAACATATGAGTACTCTTCCTAAGGTATTAGCTAATTTCCTCTTTTTCTTCACTTTCAACCTCCTTCACACCTGCAGTTTCAACAACTGCCCTTCAGAGATGATTCTTGGTTCGATACCACTCATCCAACCTTTTCGTCCTGAGAACAGTGTGATTGCTGCAGAAGCAGACTGAGGCAGAAGAGACTTGACCTGGAGCTGCTGTCTAACATCTTGGAGATGAGACAAAGATGTGGAAGTAGAAGAGTTTAAGCTAGGGACACGTTTAGTGGCCACAAACAGGGGCAAAGGAAACAAAAATCACAGATTATTAAGAAATTATGATGAACTAGTAAGATGCATGATCAGTGGACATGCAAGATTGGCTAAGGTTGGTCTGCCATGGAGGCAGAACCAGGGATTAAGGATAAATTCTAGTGAGTACAATTGTCCATCTCCCTTTCCTTTCCCTTCCTTTCCTGACCAATTCTGTTCTAAAGCCATTAGTGGGGGCATAACAATACAGTTATTTATGCTGGAAGTAGGAGGTAGTCGTGGTGACACTGAGTAGGATGTTAAAATCTAGTCAAGGAGAGAAATGCGTCTATCCAAAGGGGCAGACTACTACAGGGTAACATCATCTGAACAGATTAAGGAGGCAACAATGTGGAGGATATATTGCATGAGGAAACCATCTACACTGGAAATTGGCACAATGTGGGGAGTCAAAGATTGAGCAGTATGCTGAGGGCATCCATGTGAAGGAGGTTATAGGGAAGCACAACATGGCATGGGTCACTGGAGCCCATGTCAGGGAACATGACATGCAGTATCAGAGTCTGAGTGAGCTAGGAGGGCATCCACACAGAGTGAGAGTCCTGGAGTTGATGATAGCCTGCTGGTGGGCAAAGTTATGCCATGTTCAGATCTTGGCTTGTAAATACTGTATCATATATTTCTGCTCTAATTTTATTACATCCTCCCTCTGCTAAATTTGGGCCTAGTTTCTTTTTCTTTTCTAGTTCCTTGGGAGTGAAGCTAGATTCTTGTTTGATATCTTTTTTTTAAAACAAGTCAAAGCTGAAGCTGAAGTCATCTCATTTATTGATCTTTTTAATAGAACACCAACTTTACATTTCTAAGATAACTACCACTTGGTCATGAGGTATCATTCTTTCTTTCATTTTTTAATGTTTCATTGAAATATCATTGACTTACAACATCGTGATAATTTCTGCTGTAAAACGAAGTGATTCAGTTTTAGATACACACACACATCCATTCATATAGGCATTTAACATTATGATCTCCTCTCTCAGTACAGCTTTTGCTACATCCCATAAGTTTTAGTATATTCAATTTTCATTTTTGTCTCAAGATATTTTACAATTTCCATTTTGATTTCTTTTTCAACCCACTGTTTGTTCAATATTACGTTGTTTAATCTCCATATATTTGTGAATCTTTCAGGTTTCCCTCTGCTGTTTTATAGTTCCACTGTGGTCAGAAAAGATACTCGGTATAATTTCAGTCTTCTTGTAGTTGCTAAGACTTGTTTTGTGACCTACTATGTGACCTCTCCTGGAGAATGTTGCACTTGAGAAGAATGTATATCCTGCTACTGTTTGATGAAATGTTTTATATATGTCTGTTAGATCTATTTGCTATATAGTGTTGTTCGTGTCCTTTATTATTGATCTTCTTTTTGGATATTCTAGCCATTATTGAAAGTGTGGTATTAAAGTCTCCTATTATTATTGTATTGTTTATTTCACCCTCAGTTCTGTCAATGTTAGATCAGTATATTTAGATTCTCTGATTTTTATTGTACATATATATATATAATTTTTATAATTTCCTAATGATTTTACTTTTTATCATTACATAATGTTCGTCTTTGTCTCTCACAAAATTTTTGACTTAAGGTCTATCTTGCCTGATACAAATATAACCACCCTGCTTTCTTCTGATTACCACCTGCATGAAATATCTTTCTCTATTCCATCATTTTAAGCCTATTTGTGTCCTTAAGTCAAAAAATGAGTTTCTTGAAAAATAATAAAATAAAATAAGTTTCTTGTAGGCAGCCATGCTTTTTTTTCCATTCGGTCACTCTGTCTTTTAATTAGGGAGTTTAATCCATTTACATTTAAAGTAATTATTGATAAGAAAGGATTTACTATTGCCATTTTTAATTGTCTTTTTTTAGTCTTATAGTTTTTTATCTTTTCTTCAGTTGCTATATACCTTTGTGGGGTTTTTTTTTTGACTTTTTTTTTCTAGAGCCACACCCGCAGCATATGGAGGTTCCCAGGCTAGGGGTCTAACAGGAGCTGTAGCCGCCGGCCTTCACCACAGCCACAGCAATGTGGGATCCGAGCCACGTCTGCAACCTACACCATAGCTCATGGCAACACCGGATCCTTAACCCACTGAGCAAGGCCAGGGATCGAACCCACAACCTCATGGTCTTAGTCGGATTCATTAACCACTGAGCCACAAAGGGAACTCCTATATGTTTGTGCTTTCTTGATTCTTTATATTGATACACTGATTCCTTTCTCTTTTTCCTTTGCATAACTTTTATGGGTTTTTTCCTCATGGTTATCATGGGACTTACATAATATATCTTATAACAGTATGCTTTAAGTTGACAAAACTTTTATGGGTATTTTCCTCATGGTTATCATGGGAGAAATAAAATATCTTATAAGAGTATGCTTTAAGTTGACAAAATCTTAAGTTCAATCACATAAAAAAAACTCACCACTTTTACTCCCACCACACACTTTGTTTTGTCACTACAATTTACATCTACTTTTATTACATATTTTTTTACTTGTCCATCTTGAAAGTTACTGTCTTTTTTACTTTTTATTTAGTTTTATTGGAGTATAGCTGACTTACAATGTTGTATTAGTTTCAGGTGTATAGCAAAGTGAATCAGTCATACATATAATACATCCATTCTTTTTTCAATATAGGTTATTACAAACTATTGAGTAGATTTTCCTGGGCTATAGTGTCGGTTCTCATTTATTATGTACCTATTGACATATTTTTAGTTATTTTAATTCTTTTGTCTTTTAATTATTATGATTGAATTAAAACTATAACAATTAGACTTGATAACCAAACACCATTACAGTACTAATCTACATGTCTGTATATTTACCTTTACCAATGATTTTTATACCTTCTTATGCTATCATGTTGCTGTTTCATGCCCTGTCATTTTAACTTAAAGAATCCCCTTTCACGTTTCTTGTAAGGCAGGTCTAGTGATTATTAACTCCCTTAATTTTTATTTGTCTGGGAAAGACTTTCTTTCTCCTTCATTTCTGAAGAACAGCTTTTCTGAGTATAGTATTCTTGTTTGGCAGGGTTGCTGCTGTTGTATTGTAAGTCCCTTAAACTTTCTCACTTTTTTCCTTCTTTTTTTTCTTTTGCTTCTCTGACTGTAAAATTTCTAAAGATAATCTTCAAGTTTACTGACCACTTTCCATGCTTTGTCTAGTCTTCCATTGAAGCTCGCTAGTGAATTTTTCAGCTAAATTACTATATTCTTCAAGTTCATGATTTCTGCTTGGTACCTTTAATATTTTTTATCTCTTTGTTAAAATTCTTACCTTGCCTATGCATTAATCTCTTGACTTTGGTGAGCATCTTTGTGATGGTTATTTTGAACTCTGTCAGGTAAATCATGTATCTCCATTTCATTGGGGTCAGTTTCTGGAGATTTATCTTGTTCCTTTGTTTGGAATATATTTGCCTGCTTCTTCATTTTTCTTGATTCTCTGTGTTGGTGTCTGGGCATTAGACAAATTAGCCACCTCTCCTTGTCTTCAAAGACTGGTCTCATACAGGGAAAGACCCCGTCCAGTCAGTCTGCCCAGGCAATCAAACTGTGCAGGTCCCATCAGCACTCTAAGAGTGAAAAAAAAAAAATCAGTCTTCTAGGGAGGCCCCATGGAAAATTTGGGCTGCTAGACATTTGGACCAGTTCTTCTCCTCCCAGTTGTATGACACTGTGCTAGGAAATGAGATTCTAGAAAGAAGTCATCTTCTATATCCTATTGGCTTCAATGAGTATGGCTTTATGTTTTCCTGGAGTGCAATCAATTTTAGAGTCCTCTCAAAAGGAATTTGTCCATGAATTAATGCTGAATTTGTGTATTAGTAGAGCAAAGGAAGGTCCAGGGTCTCCTGTTCCACCATCTTTCTGATGTCCCTGAACTCATTTTTAATGATGAGGAAAAGTCAATTCTACATTCCTAATCATAGAGTCATAGCATCTAGAGTCAGCATATTTTAATTACCATCCCATTCAACTGTGAATACTGGGCTTGAGTTCCAGTGGCAGCTCAGAAACTGCTTAGAGTTAGCAGCATCACTTAATAATGGAAGGCTAAGAATAAAGTAAGATTATGGTCCATATAGGGTTAGCGTTAGATATTAACTAATGAGATAGATTTTTTTGAACTTTGGAGGTTATTTTTTTAATTCTATTTTATTGAAATACAGTTGATAATATTGTGTTAGTTTCAAGTGTACAGCAAAGTTAGGTCAGTCATACATATAAATATATCCATTCTTTTCCCCCATATAGGTTATTACAAACTACTGAGTGTATTTTCCTGTGCTATACAGTAGATTTTCACTAGTCATCTATTTTATACAGTAGTATATATGATATTTTTAGGAGATAGAATGCTTGAGCATATTTTACACTGCAAAGAGTATGGCATTGGGGGAAAATAGGTTGAAGAGAGTTGAGAAATAAAATATAGTTCAAAAGCCTAGAAGAGATGGATAACGTTAAGTTATATGGAAAGGGTAGAACAATTTCTTTCCTAGTCAATCACAAAAATAACAATAACAAAAAACTAGATGTGCTAACTTGTACAGTTACTTTGTGTCACATACCATGCACTACATGTACATTACCTAATTATTTCTTATGTCAAGCCTATGTGGTAGATATTCCCCTTACACAGAGAAGGAAACTAAAGTCACACACCTAATAGACTGAAGAGCTAAGATGCTCAGTCTGACTCCGAAGCTCCTGCTCTTGACAATTCCCATGCTTTCACTAAGGAAGGAAGAAAATATGATAAAAATAGATTTGATTTCAGAAGTGAATAGTAATAATACTAAGGATGCTTACCAGATAGCCTTGATGTTCTGAATAAAGGTGGAAGCAGCATCTGATCAGGCAGGGACGAGTATGAGGCTGGTGACTGAAAAAAGGAGTAGTGAGTGATTTACAAAATTTCCATATAAGACTGAAGAAGGAACCCTGATTCAATTAATAAAAGAATTTCTAAGCATGACCATCATCATCGTCATCATCATATTTTCCTCCACTGCCAGCTGTGTTTGAAATGCTCACACCAGTAATGGCACCATCAGCATGGTTATGAGCTGATAACCATGTTTCTGAGCACTTCTCAGAAACCCAGAGGCAGGAACCAAGAAGACAGATCATTGATCCATAGCAGAGGGCCTGGGAAAGGGATGAGATGGACAGTAGAGGTCTTGAGGGAATTAAGGATAATGATGACACTAGTTGGAATAATTTATTATTGGGGCAGGGCCAAACTGGAAGGGAAACAAAGCTAATGAATTTCTGTTGAGTCAAACAGTAAGGATGAAAGGCACTTTCTTTTCAGTACTGTAGGAACTTTTAAATTTACCTTAACCATTTCATTTTAAATCCTTAATTATATAAAGCAACTTTATCCCTAATTTGAAAGTTACCTTACATTTCATTTTTTAGTTGAAAAACACACATATTTGTTCACTATTAAGTACACTACATTAAGAATCAAGAGACATAGAACTACATTTGCAGCAACATGGATGGAATTAGAGACCCTCATACTGAGTGAAGCAAGTCAGAAGGAGAAAGACAGATGTCATATGAAATCTCTTATAACTGGAGTCTAAAACACTACACAAATGAACATCTCAACAGAAAAGAAAATCACGAACTTGGGGAACAGACTTGTGGTTGCCAAGG
>PVHT020000065.1:6766444-6843735 GCA_004024745.2 Catagonus wagneri
TGATTTTTTTGGATGTAATGCCCTGAAAATGTCAGTTAGGTCTAATTTTTCTATTGTGTCATTTAGGATCTCTGTTGCCTTACTGATTTTCTGCCTAGAGGATCTGTCCATTGATGAGAGTGGGGTGTTAAAGTCTCCTACAATTATTGTATTGCCATCTATTTCTCCTTTTATGTCTGATAGTACTTGTTGTAGGTACTTGGGTGTTCCTATGTGGGGGGCATATATATTGACAATTGTAATATCCTTTTCTTGAATGGATACTTTAACCATTAAATAATGTCCTTCTTTGTCTTTCTTTATGGCTTTCACCTTAAAGTCTATTTTGTCTGATATGAATATTGCCACTCCTGCTTTCCTTTCTTGTCCATTGGCATGAAAAGTCTTTCCCCATCCCCTTACTTTCAATCTATCTGTGTCCTTTGCTCTAAGGTGAGTCTCTTGGAGGCAGCAGATTGCAGGGGTTTGCTTATTTATCCATTCTGCCACTCTGTGTCTTTTGATTGGAGCATTCAGACCATTGACATTTAAGGTGATTATTGATAGATATGTATTTATTGCCATTTTAGATCTTATTTCCAGTTGATTCTATGTTTCTCTTTTCTTCTTTTCTATTTTTGGATGGATGGCTTCCAATTATTCTATACTTAAGTTTTTTTCCTTTCAGTATTTGTGGGTTAGATATCCTGTTTTGATTTTTGGTTGCCCTGTTTTTTAAGTATGTTAACACCTTCTTATATCTGCTTGCTGCGGCCTGATAACCATATAGGCTAAAACACATCATTAATAAAAGAAAATAGAAAAAAAAAGATGAGGAAAAAAGTTGTTTTTTTTCTTAAAGTTAAAAAAAAAACAGAAAAAAGAAATAGCCTACGTTTTCCTACTTTCCCTCCCCACAATATATAAGGTTGTTGTCTCTTTTTTTTGTAAATTATTTTATTTTCACTAATTTATTTATTTTTGCATATTCATATTTCTTTTTTTTGTTTTGTTTTGTTTTTTTTGTCTTTTTGCCTTTTATCTAGAGCCACAACCACAGCATATGGAGGTTCCCAGCTAGGGGTCTAACAGGAGCTGTAGCTGCCGGCCTTCACCACAGCCACAGCAACGCTGGATCCGAGCCGCGTCTGCAACCTACACCACAGCTCACGGCAATGCCGGATCCTTAACCCACTGAGCAAGGCCAGGGATCAAACCCACAACCTCATGGTTCCTAGTCGGATTCGTTAACCACTGAGCCATGAAGGGAACTCCCTTGCATCTTCATATTTCGATCTGCATGTAGGCTTATTTGAATGATTGCTTTCTAATTGTGGTTTCCTCCATTCTAATTGTGGTTTCCTCCATTCTAATGCTTACTTTTTACTTTTCTTTCTTTTTTTTTATAGGAACCTTTTCAGCATTTCTTTTAGAAAGAGTTTAGTATTGTTGTACTCTTTTAGCTTTTGTTTGTTGGGGAAATTTTTTATTTCCCCTTCTATTTTAAATGATATTCTTGCTGGGTAGAGTATTCTAGATTGCAGGCCATTTCCTTTCAGCACTTTAAATATATCTTGCCATTCCCTTCTAGCCTGTAGTGTTTCTGTAGAGAAATCAGCTGACAGCTTTGCTTTTCTCTTGCTGCCTTTAGGATCCTCTCTTTATCTTTAATTCTTGCCATTTTTAATATAATATGCCTTGGTGTGGGTCTGTTTGGGTTTAGCTTGTTCGGGGCCCTCTGTGCATTCTGTATCTTGATGTCAGATTCCTTCAGATTTGGAAAGTTTTCAGACATAATTTCCTCAAATATTTTTTCAATGCCCTTTTCTTTTTCTGCTCCTTCTGGAATTCCTATTATGCGTAAATTGGGCCTCTTTATATTATCCCATAGATCTCTTATATTGCTTTCATGTTTTTTAATTTGATTTTCTGTCTGCTGTCCTGATTGTGTGATTTCCATTATTCTATCTTCTGCATCACTAATTCGTTCCTCTGCATTATTCAGACTGCTCTTTATTGCCTTTAGCTCAGTTTGCATCTCTGCAAATGAGTTTTCTAGCTTTTATTGGCTCCTCCTTATGATTTCTAACTCCTTTCTAAAGGACTCTGCATTGCTGTTTGCATCTTCTCTTAATTTCTGGATATTCCGCCTTAATTCCTCAAGTATTTTCATTACCTCCCTTCTGAACTCCATTTCTGACAGACTGCAGAGGTCTGTTTCATTGCTGGCTGCTTTAAATGACTTGTCCTGTTCTTTTAACTGGGAATGGTTTTTGAGCTTCTTCATCTTGTTTGTGGTTTTCTTTTTCTGTGAGTTTGGGGAGGCCACACTGCAGACTTGGAAGGCTACTTCTAGGGAGGAATTCCCCTTTGTATTTTTTGGTGGGGTTACTATTTATTTTTGGTGTATGAGTTTGACTATTTGATGTCTATTTCTTTGGAATGAACAGGCTGTTCTCTCAGTGGTACTCTGAGTGTTCTCTGTGACAGTGTAGGAATGGCTAAGGTCGACAGTTTGTGCCTAGTCTCTATGCTCTCAATTGCAGGAAGGTGGCGCTGTCCACTCCTAGGTGCCCAGCCCTGGGAAGTGGTCGCGAGCTCTAGCAGATCTACCAGGTGTCTTGAGCATTTGGCAATAGCAGCAGCAGGAAGTATGATTTCCCCTGGGAGTGAGAACCATGGGAAACTAGTGTTTGATTGCAAAGTCCTCTTTGAGGTGATTTGAACCACAAGAGGTACCTGCCAGAGGCTGGCTAAGCAGGCTGGCATTTGTTCCGCCCTTCCGCTGATGCTCGCTCGTCAGTTGGGATGGTTTCCTGGCTCCAGTGGCTGGCACTGGCCCCGCTCCTCTGCGAAAGCTAGCTCTGTGTGGTCGCATACTGCTCCGCCCGCCAGAGCTACCAACTCTGTGGGCTGACGCAGTCACCTTGGTTCGTGGACTGGCACAGGGCCCCACCACCCCTGCCGATGCTGGCTGGCGCAGGCACCTGGGTCCACAACCTGGCACAGTGCTCCGTCAATGGGCTTCAAGGCACGGGCTCCACCCCCACTGCCACAGCTGCAGCCTCCACTGGCTCCTCCCCACTTCTGCTCTCTTTGGTGGGGCACCAACACCCCGCCCTGCGCGCTAGTTCAAGTTGCTTCCTATGGTGGTCAGCCCCTCCTCCTCTCCTCTTCCCTAACAATGGAGGCTTGCCTCCCCTGCGGGACCAGACTTCCTCGGTTCCCTCAGTCCTGCTTTTGCTCTCCACAAATCATAGAATATCACTGTTCCTTGTCCTATTCCCGCAATCGCCATGGCCACTGACCTCTGCCCTCTTGCAGGGACTAACCTTAGGAACCCGTGTCTTAGCTCCCAGGCACCGCCCGGAGCCTGAGGCTGTGGTGTCTGTGCTGGTATTCAGGTCGTCCGTGTGAGTCTCTAACTCCGATTTTCCTATCTCAATCCAGCTGCTGAGTTTTTCTCAGGTTTTGGTGTTCCTCTAGTTCCGTTGATCCGTTGACCGTTGTTTAGTTTTCTTCCCAGGAAACTTTTTCACAGTTCCCTCCCTGGGGTGCTGGCTGCCATCCTGATTGCTTTTCACTCTCTCACCCTTTTTTTTTTTCTTCTGTTGTGCTACCCAGTTATTTCAAGGGTTTCTTGCAGCTTTTGGAGGTTTAAATTAATCAGCATTCAGATGATGATTTGTCCAAGTTGTTTTATATTTAGATGTGTTTTTTTTTCTTTTTTTTTTCTTTTTTTGTCTTTTTGCCTTTATGTAGAGCCGCACCCGCGGCATATGGAGGTTCCCAGGCTAGGGGTCTAACAGGAGCTGTAGCTGCTGGCCTACACCACAGCCACAGCAACGCGGGATCCGAGCCGCGTCTGCAACCTTCACCACAGCTCACGGCAACGCCGGATCCTTAACCCACTGAGCAAGGCCAGGGATCAAACCCGCAACCTCATGGTTCTTAGTCGGATTCGTTAACCACTGAGCCACGAAGGGAACTCCTAGATGTGTTTTTTGATGTATTTGTAGGAGAGGGTGAGCACAACCTCTTACTCCTCTGCCATCTTGCTGACCCCTCACATATCATTGTATTTAAAATGTCTAGAATAGGAGTCTCTGTTGTGGCTCAGCAGAAATGAATCTGACTAGCATCTACAAGGACGCAGGTTCAATCCCTGACCTGTCTCAGTGGGTTAAGGGTCCAGTGTTGCCATGAGCTGTGCTGCAGGTTGCAGACACAGCTTGGATCTGGCTTTGCTGTGGTTGTGGAATATGCCAGTGGCTACAGCTCCAATTTGACCCCTATCCTAGGAATCTCCATATGCCACAGGTGCGACCCTTAAAAAAAAAGAGAGAGACAAAATATCTGGAATAGTCAAATTTACAGAAACAAAAAAATACATTAGTGGTTGCTTGAGGTTGGGAAGCTAAGGTGGGGAATGAGGGGGGGAATGTGGAGTAGTTGTCAATGGATATAAGGTTTCTTTGAGGGATGCCGAAATGTTCTAAAATTCTATTACAGTGATGGTTTTACAACTCTGTAAACATACTAAAAACCATTGAATTATACAGTCTAAACAGATGAAACTTATGGTATGTAAATTATATCTCAATAATGCTGTTTTTTAAAAAACTTATATATGGAGTTCCCTGGTAGCCTAGTGGTTAAAGATCTGGCATCATCAACATAGCAGCTCAGGTCACTGCTGTGGCGTATGTTCAACCCCTGGCCTGGAAACTTCCACATGCCATGGGCACAGCAAAAAACACGAATATATATGACCTCCGTATACAGGAAAAGTGAGCCAGAACCCCTAAACCACTGCTCACTTCCAAAATTCATACTTCTCCAAAGGGACTTAGAGGTGACTGTGCAATTGTACTCTACTGACCCCAAGATTCCAAAAGTCAGAGGGTTCCATCAGACAAAGGAGTGTCTTATATAGATTAGGTGATGAACAGAGTTTGGGTTTAGGATTTATCATTCTCTTAAACGGACATCCTTGTACAGTGAGCCCAGTGTGTTTCCCAACCCACACTGTGGTTAGTTCCCAAGTTTCGGTAAGGTATAGCTGGAACAGACATCATCAGCAACTGGAAAAATCCCACCTTTGGTGCTTTGTGCCATGGAGCAAGGGCTATTATGGCAGGAAAAGTTAAGTATTCTAAAAAGCAACATGGTATCTCTGGAGGAATTGCAGGTTAACTATATCATAAAGAATTTGAAAGATGCAGAGACAGTTTCTCCATATCCCCATTAAACTCACCTGTCTGACCACTACAGCAGACAGATATATCTTGGAAAATGACAGTGAATTTTCATAGACTTAATCAGGTGGGAATTCCAAATCCAGCTGCAGTTCTAGATATTGTTTCTTTTTTAATTTTTTTATTTTTATCAAAGTATAGCTAATTTACAATGTTCCTTCAATTTCTGCTGTACAGCAAAGTGACCCAGTCACTCATATATATACACATTCTTTTCTTCATACTATCTTCCATCATGTTCTAACCCAAGAGATTGGACATAGCTACCTATGCTGTACAGTAGGACCCACTGGTTATTCATTCTAAATGTAATAGTTTGCATCTACCAATCCCAAACTCCCTGTCCATCCCACTCCCCAACTCTGCCCTGCCAACCACAAGTCTGCTCTCCTTGTAGATATATGCTCTGGTATGCAATTATTTATCTGTTAATTTTTTCCTCCCTATCTCTTCATGAAGACCATCAGAAAGGTTTTTTTTTTTTTTTTTTTTGCAGTTGGTAGGGCCAGCAACATAGCTTTATACTCCTATCTTGGAAGAAGCACAATCGGAAAATCGATGAGACCAAGGTGAGGAATGGGGGAGGAAGGGTGTGTAAACAGCTGTCTCCAAATGGACACAGGGTGTATAAATACCTGTCCTCTGTTAATGCTCACCAAAGAGTGACCTTGGCAGAGGAAAATCTGAATAATTATGTAAGCAAGATGGCTATTCGATGCATCTCAGACAATCTTTCCCACAATGGGCACATGAACAAAGGTATGGAAATTTTACATGAGCTCAACAACTTGGACTTTCACTCACCAAAGCCTATTCAGCTACAACAGCTGCAGAAGTGACAAATCTGCCAACAACAGAGCCCAACACTGAGACCCAGTATGGTACCATTCCCCAAAGGAACTAGCCAGCCACCTGGTAGCAGGTCAGTAAGTTTGGACTAATTTACCAAAGTAGTGGTAGAGTTTTGTTTGCACCGTGGATATGAATTTGTGCTTCCAGTCCTCAAAAATTTTGTTAATCCAGGGATTTACAAATATCTAATTCATCATCATATTCCACACTGCATTGCTTCTGACCAGGGAACTCACTTCACATTAAGTGAAGAATGGCAATAGGCTCATGGTCATCAACTTAATGTTTTACCCTTTTTCCCACAATTCTGAGAACTACAGGATAATCGTTTGAAGATTTAGTTACAGTGCAAGTTAGGTGGCAGCACTTAGTTACTCTCCAGTGATGTCATTCAGAATATAGTAGTTTCTCTGACTCATCAATATATGGTCCTATTTCCCCCATAGCTAGGATGCATGAGTCAAAAAAGCAAGGGATGAAAATGGAGTGACACCTCTCACTATTACCTCTAGTAATCCACTAACAAGTTTGCTTCCCATTCCTGCAGCTTTGTTGGTTTAGAGAGAACTCATTTCTCCAAAGAAGAGTGTTCCTACCAAGTGACACATTAATGATTCCATTAAAGTAGAAGCTGAGACCACCATCTGGCCATTCTGGGTAACTCATGTCTGTAAGCAAACAGAGAATGGGGATAACTGGAGTGACTGATCCTAGCTTATCAAAAAAAAATTTAGCTTGCTATTATAAAATAGAAGCAGGGAAGAGTATGTTTAAACTGCAGGAGTTCCCTTAAAGTGCACCTTAAGAGTTCCAAGGTTTGGTATCTAAGTCAAGAGAAAAGAATAACAACTCAATGTGGACAGAACTGTTAATGGCTCAGACGCTTCAACTGGGAAGATGTGGGTCATCTCAACATACATAGAATGACCATGACCAGCTAAAGAATTATAAACTAGTTTTTTTTTCTCTTTTTCCCTTTCCTGTTTTCCTACTACTAAATCTGTTAATAGAGAGTGATTTTATATTTCAGTATTTAAAAAACAGGATACCAAAAAGGAAGTGTTACTCAAGAAGGATAAAGTGGCATGTGCTTGTGTACACTCCAGTGGGGAGAAGGGCAGCATGCTTTGGTTGTATGAGGAATGACTGCAGTAAGGATGACTGTTACTGAATGTTGTGGGATATTAAACATGGTTAAAAAGAGATGTGTATAAACACCAAGAAATAAGAGGTAGACTGTGCTGGATTGTGTTGTTGACAATTTGCTTAAAATGCAAATTACATCTACCAGAATCCTCGTCCCAGTATGGTTTGGGAAAGGGAGCTTGTGTAAGAACTGCAATACAGAAACAAAGCGGGAATCGCTACTCTGAGAAGTTCATCACAGTCAGACACCATGAGGGACGGATGCAGAGGTGCCCAGCATGCATATTGCTCTCATCTGCTCCTCATTTAGCTTGTCTTCCAAACTACGGGCCCTGCTGACCATTGGCAGTTTCAGAACAAACACCAGGCTCCTGGCTGTGGACAGACCTTTTCCGAGAGACCTCTCCACAAGCTCCTACTTTGAGGTCCCACTTTGTCAGTTTGACAACTCAGCCTTTCAGAATTGTCTGCACACTGTGACTTCTCTACTCACTCCAGTGCTTCAAAAGGATGCTCAGTGACTCGTTTTGTAGTCCTCTAACTCTCCCTTTCAGACCCTCATTTTCGTATCTTTCCCATATTTGTGTAAGGTATAATTAAAATAATAATCCCTTTATTTCCCTTTATAATATTCATGGAAATTTGGCTTCTCTGATGAACTCTAACTGATCCTGTTTCTAACCACAAGGGACTAATTGCTTACAAGTAATTCCAGGAATTATGTTGGGTGAGGGAGCTGTCTTTCTGCAGCTATAAACCAGCTATTCCAGCATTGTGCTCCATTAACATGTTAGAAAACACTGTAGGACCCATATTTATAAGTTATCACCTTTTAGGAGAGAATGTATTTTTGCCTAGAATCTTATGCCAATTGATGATTTACGTCTCTAATGTCATATGGATGTGCTATTTGATTGACGTGTCATTAAAATTCCATCTTTTGAGGCCTGCATTGATTTTCTTGGTTTAATTCTTCTGCACTTATCAACTTCAGCTTGGTGCTTTTATGAAGGTGTCTCTCTAAAAAGTTTCAAAGCCAATTAGCCTTAATACAAATATAAATTTTGTGAGCCATATTTGAACTACCAAAGCCACTATCACCTGAAGAATGAGATAATGGTAATAGATTTATTACATCTTACGTCTGACGTTGTCAAGCACTGAAATTCAAACTCATTTCCAACGGTCTCTAAATTAAATCGCATAAAGTCAGTAACAGTTTTTACAACTTGGAGTAAATACTAATAAGTTGTTAGAGTGCTTCTCTGGTTTTGTCTCATTTACTTAAAAATAATGTCATGAACTTGAAACCACGAACATTAATAGCTAAAAACCCTGACACAAAATCTTTCTTTAAAACAAACAGCCTTGACATGAGTAACAGAAGTCTTCGTGTCCCCACAAGTCAATATGCTAAAAGTTCTTAAGACTTCTAACAGCTCTGCGACGTTAAGGAAGCTAAGACAAGAAACAAATAGGGTTGGTTTCTACCCTTCTGGCAGTCAAGAAATTGAGATCCAACTAAAAGGTATGAGTGGACACAGGGTACCATGCACTCAATGACAGACAAGTTGGTTGCCTGAATAAATGATATTTTTTTGTTGAAAGCAGACCCATGTGCAACCTCAGGCAGCCTAGAAAAAGCTGCCAAGCCCCTTAAAAGGAGGTACAAAATCAAATGAAAATGCATAGGACCCAATCATTAAGAAGAGGCTGAAAACAGTGGGTCATCATTTGAGGATGTATTTCCAGGATACAAGAGAAGAAGTTCAAAAAAAAAAAAAAAACAAGAGAAGAAGTTCATAGTCAAGAACACCCAAAGTGCCATGGGGCATTATAGGCCAACCCAAAAGAGAGGCAAGAGAAAAAGCTTCTGTCCTAAATAATCTAAAGGGAAACATGGTAAAATGAAAAGTACAAGAAAGTAAAATAGAGTCAAGTGATTTGGGATTTTTCTCTTTGAACAGAGTTTGTCCTTTTTATATGATGTCTGAAGAATGGTGAAGAAAGAGGCAAGCATGGATGTTTAAGGATACCATACTGAACTGGCCTGGACCTACTTGAGGTAGAAATTTGAATTCTTCAAATCTGTGGTCATCATTTTTTTCCATTTTGTTAAATTTCTTTTTTATTTACTTTTTATTAAAGGAGTTGATTTATGTTGTTATCGTTCTTGCCTGAACTCAGGTTCAATTCTCAGAGGCTTTTCTCTATATAAACTACATCACACACTGTCTCAGCTCACAAACGTTTCTGGCTTGGGATTTTAGCGTGCATTTCATTTATTGTGCATTTGTCTGGGTGGGTGCTGGGCAAGAAGCATTCCTCCAAATGGGTACAGGCTGTGTAAACATCTGTGTCTCCTCAGCAGAGGTGAATCTTAACAATTAGATGAGCAAGATGACCCATTCTGTGGATCTCAGGCAATCCCTTTCCTCCACTGGACACATGCAAAAGAGGAATGAAGGTTTTGCATGGGCCGTTTTGTTCCATGCTTACACAAATTTGGGGTTTTTTTCTTTTCTTTTCTTTTCTTTTTCCTTTTTAGGGCCACACCTGTGGTACATGGAAGTTTCCTGGCTAGGGGTCAAATCAGATCTGCAGATGCAGGCCTATCGTACAGTTTCAGCAACACCAGATCCTTAACCCACTGAGCAAGGCCAGGGAGCAAATTTGCATCTTTATGGATACTAATCAGGTTCTTAACCTGCTGAGCCACAACAGGAACTCCACAATTTTGTTGTTTTTTTCCTCATTGGTCTTGTCTGAAATATGGCTATAGTCTTAACCTTTTCAAAACAAAAAAAGCTTTTTATTTTAGAAAACTTCTTTATTATATTTCATATGCAGCCCATCTATTTCTGCTTCTATCTTTATTGTTTCCTTCTGGTTTCTTTGGACTTGCTTTTTTCCAGTGTCTTGAGTTGAATGCTAATCTTGTATGTTCTTAACCTTTTTTCCTACCAGTTCTACTTAAGGTTATAAATTTCCTTCAAAGTTAGTGCTTCTCCAGCTGTGCCCCACAAATCTTAACACGCAATTTTTCACTATCTTCTAGTTCTAAGTATTTCTTAATTTAATATATAATTTCTTTTTTAATCCAAGAATTATTTCATAATAAATAACAAGGTAATTATGTAATTACCAAACATAAGTTGCAGTTTTTTTGTTAATAATTTCTAATTGTATTGCATTGAGGTCAAAGAACACAGCCACTATTATACAAGATTTGTTGAAACTTTCTTAATGGGCCAATAAAGTACATCTTTGTAACAGTTCTTGATTGCTCAAGAACATGTACTCTTTGCTGATTAAGTATACAGTAGTCAATATAGCTAAAAGAATAAGCTAATTAATAACATTTTTAATCTATAGAGAAATTTACTGTTTAATCTGTTAGTTTCTAAGAGGAGTGTGTTAAAATCTCCACTTCTAATTGCTGATTTATCTGTTTCTCCCTAAAATTCTGCCACTTACTGCTTTATATATCCTGGTATTTTAGTACTTATGTGTTCATGATAGTTATATATATATTCTTGCCCTAATTTTCCTTTTACCTGTACATGAAGTATACTAGGAATACAATGTTTTGTTGTCTTAAATTCTGTTTTGTCAGTTTTTAAGCTACTTACCTCAGCTTTATTCTGACCTATGGTTGGCTGTATTTTTTCATCCATCTACCTTTCTACATCTTTTCATTTTAAGTGTGTCTGATAAAGATCATACATTCTTGGATCTTGTTTTCTTAATATAATCTGAGACTCCAGATTTTTAACTGATGATGTTTAACGATTTGTATTTATTTTATATTCAGATATATTTTAGCCATCGTATTTCATAGTTTCCATTTGTTGTATTTTCCCCTTCTTTCCTTCTTCCATTTGGACATAATTGCTTCCCTTCATAGATTTATAAGTAAATATCCTATTATTGTTGTTATGGTGGTTGCTCTTAGTGGAAGACATTTATTTATCCTACTGATTTCCTTTTTTTTTTTTTTTTGTCTTTTTGTTTTATCTAGAGCCACACCCATGGCATATGGAGGTTCCCAGGCTTGGGGTCTAACAGGAGCTGTAGCTGCCGGCCTTCGCCACAGCCACAGCAACGCGGGATCCAAGCCGCATCCGCAACCTACACCACAGCTCACGGCAACACCGGATCCTTAACCCACTGAGCAAGGCCAGGGATCGAACCCGCAACCTCATGGTTCCTAGTCGGATTCATTAACCACTGAGTCACGATGGGAACTCCTATCCTACTGATTTCTTAAAGTTATCAACATTGATATCGTTCTCTTCGACATAGGTCCTCTGGCATGCACTGTGCCCCCTTAATTCTCCCACACACAGTCTGTTATTAATATAATTAAGATATTTTATTCTGATTCATTGTATTGTACTTTCCCTTCTTTCTTTACTACTGTATTTTATTTTTTACAGTAAGTTTACATGCTATTTTATTACTCTTAACTCCCAAATACCTTTTTAGGGCTGCACCTGCAGCATATGGAGGTTCCCAAGCTAGGGGTCAAATAAGAGCTACAGCTGCCGGCCCATACCATGTTCCCTTCTCCCATAGCAACATGGGATCCAAGCCACCATCTGCAACCTACACCACAGCTCACAGAAATGCCAGATCCTTAACCCACTGAGCAAGGCCAGGGATCAAAGCCACAACCTCATGGTTCTTAGAATCATTTCCACTGTGCCACAGTGGGAACTCTGCAAATATCTTCTGTTTTGAGAATTTTATCCAAGACTATTTGATGTGCGGTTTGTACCACAAGGTCTTATACGACAAGAGTATTTTTTTTATTACATTCTCATATTTGAATGACAGTTTAGCTGGATTTTAAAAAATTCTAATTCGAAGTTATTTTCCTCCATTACCATAAAAATATTATTTCATTGTTGTTGTTCTTTTTTTTTTAACATAGAATGTTGGTGTTGAGAAAGGTGTTCTCAGTCTGGTTCATTTTTCTTGGTGAGAATCTGTTTCTGGGAGCTTTTAGAATTTTCTCTTTGTCTTTAATGTTCCTATACTCCAAAATAAAATTTCTGTATGTGGATGTTCCCTTCTCTCTCCTGATTGGCCCCATAAAGAGGCCTTTCAACCTGGGATTTTTCCAGCCTTAATAATGGGAAATTAAGACATTATTTATTCAACTATTTATCCTCTCCTTTGCTTTTTTCCTTCTATGAATCTTACCAACTAGACGTGCACTTCTCTTGTTTGTCGTGTCTCTTAGTATCTATTTTATTTTTTCCTCTTCATTCTACCTTGCTTCTTCCAAGTAAGTTCTCAATCTTTTCTTCTTCACTAATTCACTCTTCTACTACATCCTTGCTATACTCACCCAAATGCTTATATATTTTATTTCAATATCAAATAACTAATTCTAGATATTTCCCCTCAGTTTCTTATTTATAACTTTCTCTTCTTGCTTCACATTACATATTTGTCATGCATTTTTAAAATTCTTGGTACATTCTGTTCCAATAACAGTGTTTCAGATGGTATATGTTGTTCAGTTTATTGTCTTCCACTTACAATAGTTCTCCTCCTCGGGGTCCTAGGATCTGTGTTTTGTTTTGTGTGCTTGTGAACAGGACAGCATTCTCCATCTGTCTGGAACTGTGAAATGAGAACAGCTTGAAAGCCAGGCTCTAGTTTGTCAGTCCCAGTGAGCTGGAGGAGAGGGCAGGGGTTGAGGGGGAGGGAGGGCAGAGAGCCCTAGACACTGCATACTACCGACACCCCTCTTTGCTATCATGCCACAGGCACATCCTCAGATTGGGGTTTCACCCTTACATGCTTGGAAAGATGCACCACTGAAAGAAGGGAGTCTTCCTACATCATAAGTCCCTCACCCCTGAGCCTTTGGAGGAGAAGGTGGCTGAGTCATGAAGTCCAAGGACAGCTGGTCTCTCCATCGCTGCTTTTAGCCACATCTCACCTCAGCAGAGTGTTTGTGTTCCTGAATCATGGCCCCTGAGCATTGCTGCCAATTTCTGTCGAGAAAGGGTGGGCACTGATTATCCCAAGGAAATGGGGAAAAGGCAAAAGCATAGCTTGAAAACTTCCCTCCATCCTCAGTGCCTCTGGCAGCCCACAGCCTGGAACCGCAGCCACCACACCCACCAGGGCAAGACGGCCTTAGCCCCACTCCTCATTTTATAGTTTCTTCAGGATGGATTTCTCCATCTTGTCAGGAACTAAAAAACAGTTTTAATTTTCTCTGGAAGCCTTGGGCCTCACACCCATGTTATTCTTGATCACCATCCAAAACGCAATTCCCACTAGGCAGTTCTTCTCTCCCACATTTTCATTCCCATTTTGCTTTGCGCATCTTTTCTCTAACCCAATCATAAGGCTCCTCTCCTCTTCAACTTATTTTACGGTATCTCAGAGAACCTCCTCTCAGATTAAAAAATATCTTTATGACATCCTCAGCTTCTTCCAGTTCTTTCCTTGAACTGAAATTTGGATGCACCTCAAGTACACAGCTTCCCCCACAGCCCACTCAAGGTCCAATGCCCGCACTCCGTGTATACTGGGCTTAGATACTGGGATCAGCCTTTTGCTCCTTCTCCAGCGCTGCCGGTAAAACTCTCTGGGTCTTTAAGGATCATTCCTCTCTTATTCCTCATGACTGTTGTTTAATAGCCTCCATCCACATCTCCCTAAATAACCAAAGACAACGGCCAACAACTCAGACTTTCTAGCCCTCTTCTGCCATCATCCTGGGTGACTCTGACATTCATGTGGACAGCTCACTCGTCACACTCTCCTTTTAGTGCCTTTATCTTCTCGATTCCAATGTCTTCAAGTACATACCACTTCAGATGCAATTTCATTATAATATGAAAGTTAAAAAATAATAATAAAAAGGGAGTTCTTGTTGTGGCTCAGGGGAAATGAATCTGACTAGTATCCATGAGGGTGCAGATTCGAGCCCTGGCCTCGCTCAGTGGGTCGGAGATCTGGCATTGCTGTGAGCCGTGGTGTAGGACACAGATGCAGCCTGGATCCCATGCTGCTGTGGCTGTGGCAGAGGCCGACATCTGTAACTCTGGATTCAATCCCTAGCCTGGGAACTTCCATATGCCGCATGCTCAGCCCTAAAAAAGCAAAAAAAAAAAAAAAAATACAATCAAAGTTATGCTCACTTATTAAGTTCCTACTATTTGCCAGAAATAGCCTTGCATTTTTATGTGACTGTCTTGTTTAACCCTGACAGCTTGCCTATGAATTAGGCACTATTATCGATTATATTCATTTCTCAAATGAGAAAACTGGGAAGTAGTTTGGGTAACTTGTCCCAGGTTGGTCACAGTTCACAAATAAAAGAGCCAAGATTCAGGAGGGAAGTGAAAAAAGGATACTTGAAAATGCCAAAGTCCAAAATACATAAACTTTGATTATGTTTTCTATATTCCTCTCCTCCCTTCGGCACTAAAAAAAAGTCAAGAATTAATGCACCAATAATATGGTAACTTTTGTCAAAAGCAGCTGGAAAAGTTGTTAAGTTGGAAAATGAAGTGAATCATAAAAGAGTATGAAACATAGATCAATCTGCTTTAATCTTTGTTAGACAATACATTTCTTTTGCTAGACATTTCTGTTGCTGACACAGTTATTACCAGAAAATTTATGAAAGTTGAGCAAAGTTGGTCCCAAGACAGTTAAAACAATCCAGCTAATGTGCTGAAAAGAAAATAAATGTCCTGTAAACCCTGATTCATGAGCGGATTCTAAGATACCTTGCCCTAACTTCTTCTTTTTCAAAAACAGTGCTATCTAATCTTACTCAATGAATTAACATTTTATTATTTTTCAAGCATTATCTAAGACCACATCTACATTATATTTATACACAGAAGCATGAAGAAAGGGAAGAAGAAAATCATTAGTATTTCCTGGGTTGAAGATGTGTGACTACAGTTCTGAAAGTCTGCCAGCCTCATCAAGCATTAATTGTAAAATAATTTAAGAAAATAACACATAAAAATGATCCCAAACTTGAATGATCACTGAAGAGAAAGCATAAAACTGCTGGAAATTTTTTAAATGGCTTATTTTGAGACTGAGAAAAAAAGATGTAATCATCCAAGAAAAAGAAATATTTTGCCAGAATTCATCATTTATTCATAGCATTCAGTTATATTACAATACTCACCTTATCCTTCTTCCTTAATTCAAGTGATTACAAAAAATGAAGTTTAAAATTATAGCGGTTTGGTTTTTAATCTAAAATAAAATAGAAGAATTTTAAATTACTTTTAAGGATTTTTTTTAATCTTCCTTTCATCCCCAAAGTAACAGAATATGTCAAGAGTCTGGAGAATATTTTGGATTATACAAGGATCAAAACTGTCATGCATCCCCCACACATCCTGGCTGCAGCTCACAGTTTGTGCTTTAGATCCTTGCCTTACGTGAATAGAGGCATGTGGGCCCAGACGTCTTTCTCTACTGACTAAACTCCCCTGGGCACAAGTTTCCAGAAGATTCTATGGTGGCTTCATCTAAAACAATACACATTACAGATAATACCCCAGTGCTGCCATCTTAGCTGCTTAATCAAAGGAAAGTGACTTGTGCATTCACCTTACTATATAAATGCAATTCAACTGCTCAAGCCAGCCCATAATTCTTTTCCCAAAATGAGACAAACAAAAACAGAGTTTGTGATAAAGGTCCTCTCCACCCCCAGCAAGGAAATTCTACAGAATATGTTTTAAGGAGAAAGAAAATAATCCCAGGTTGAGGTTGGTGATGTCAGAAGAAATGATGAATAAAGAAATTAGAAAATATCTAAGAAATGTGCATAAATATTAGTTGTAGAAAACAACAGTATACATATATAAAACAAGAGCAACCGCATCTAACTGGTGATTTTTTTTTTTTAAGGTAGCACTAAAATACTGCAAGGAAATGCATATAAAATGAGATGGGCATTATTAAATTAATGCCTTTAAGGTTACATTATTCACAAAGATAGTAATTTCACTGATCAACTTTAAACTTGTTAAGTAAGCATGTCAAAATGTTTAGGGAAGCACAAAGTGTATAACTTCCAAATTAATATGCGAAGGAGGTAAAATGAGAGGAAAAGGAAACTAAAGAGAGAGAACATTGTGTGTTTCAACAGTTAACCCACACGGACTAATATACCAGTAAAATTTAAGGAGAGCATAGTCCATGATCCAGAAGTTCCGTGCCTAGTAACTCACCTTCAACAACCTCTTGCATATGTGCACCAGGAGATACTCCCAAAATGTAAGACAAACAACCCCCTTCAGGCCTCTGCCTGAAACACTTTCCCCAGACCTTTGGTCTTTCTCTCATCTTCAAGTTTGTTTTCAACTGTTCACATTCTTAGTGAGATCCCCTCTGATCATCCTGTTTAAAAGCTCAATTCTGTCCCCAATCCAAGCACTCATGATCATTTTCTCCACCTTGCCTCTCACATACCACATTCTAACAACTTTTTTATTATTTTACTTATTATTTTGTCTGTCTCACCCAACCAGAATATAAATTCAGTAAGAATGAGGATTTCTGTCTCTTGTTCACTGACATAGCCCCAGAATCTAGAGCAGTGGCTGGCATATGGTAGACATGCCATGAAATAATAATCTTCTTTGGTCTATTAGGGAAAAAAAGGAAATGACCCTGATGTCTATCAACATAGAAACGGATAAAGTGTGGCATATTCATACAAAAGCCTATCATGCACTAGTGAAAATGAATGAACTATAGGCATCAACCTGAATGAATTCTAATAATAACAGATTGTTGAGTAAAATAAAGAATATACGTAGTACCGAACATGAGATGTAAATAACACTGTTTAGAGATATATGAGTATCTGCTAGAACTACAGACAAGAGCAAGAGAATGAAAACAAACACACACACACACACACAAAATCAAGATAGTGATCACGTCTGGGTGCCAAGAGAGAAGGGTGGGATGAGGAAGGAGGGCAGAAGTTCTATTTATTAAGCTGATGGCAAATACATGGATGTTTGCTTTACTATTTTCTTGGTATATTATTCTTTCTTGCATATTGAATATATAATAAAACAAATAAATGATTTTTAAGGGCAACACAGGTTTGGCTCTTATCCTTCAATGGTTTTCTCTGCTTCTCTGACCACTAAGATATTAAACATGTTACATGTCTCCCATGGTGCTGAGTGGACAAGAATCAACTGTGACCATCAAATAAGCAGCTCCAAGGGATACATTTGAGGGCAGAAAGTAATGAAACTCAGTTCGGCACCAGCCCTAAGCCTTGTTTTCCAACACAGTCCATGGAAAGCCCTATATTGCAGGGTGGGGGGATAATAGTGTTTTGACACTTAATCCTGTCAAATCAGCTCTCAAAAACAGAATTTCACAAAGAATGAGCAGAGCAAATCCTACTATTGTAATTACATGCAAATGTTTACATAAAAATATTCAGAGATTTTTCAAGCTATAATGACAACTCAAAATGCCAAGTCTTTATTCTGCTCCTTCTTAATGAGTCAAGGGAAGATATTTCCTCAGATAGCATGAACAGTAATCTCCTTCAGAAGTACAAACAAATCTTTGCACCACAATACCACAACTCTGGCATCTAACCTTCAGCAGATCATCAACTAGGGATCCAAGTCACTGTGAGCAAACTGTCCATAGCCTATGCTATGAGTGCATTCAGTCAACGATGAAGCTGTAATGAACGAACTGAAGTCTCACATCCTTGTAAAATACTGCCACCTTAGATTTAAATTTTATAATATTATAATAAATGTAAATTAATGCTGACTACTTGAAGAGCCTCAACACTGAATTAATTTTACCATTCTTCACTATACCTTTGAAGATTATTCTCAACACAGAAAAATAATTTCCTGATGTTACGGTTGTCATGGGCATCATACCTAAAACTTCATTCACATCTGTATTTTCCACCAAGACAAATATAGACAACTTGTTGATATTATTTATAACTATGTTCTCGTCAGCTATAATTTTAAAACGCTGCAAAGGCTTCCACACATACTGTCAACACACTGTGAAGCAGTATTTCAAGAGAGGTTTATAGCTGTAAATACTTGCTTCCGGTTAGGACACAACTTACAAACTTACCATCTGCAAAAAGCTTTGATACTGGTCAATTTTTTCAATTCACACACAATTGCTTTTTATAGCATCTGCACCTATTTTATTCACATTCTAAAACAAGTCCTTCTGAAATGTCAGTTTCTTTATCTGATCATTAGAACTTCCTTTTTTTATCAATTATCTTTATTTTTTATCAATCACAGTCCTAGGATTTTTTGTTTCCTTACGGCCTTCTTAAGTTTTATTCTTCCAAAACAGATATACTTTGATATTAAACACATGGAATATTTTCCTCTTATGTGTCCACATGCAAAATATTTGTTCTTGCCTTCTCCCATTTTGCTTGACATATGAAACCTTCTTGGTCTTTTACTTTGCTGCTGATGTTAAAAACAAGGATACAAGAAATGTTCCACTTCTGTCTTAGTAAAGCATCGGAGAGACCATATGAAGAGGTGAGGCCTGGAATAACTCCAGTACTCACCTCCAGTCAACAGCTGCTCTGTGAGAATGTGGATCCATTATTGTGAAATATTTTGATATTTCAGGAGGTACCAGAAATATGCACTTGAGGTTTTGAGGTTTAAAAAAAAACTCTTAATTTTTAATGTTGGCAAATAATTAATTTTTTCTAACATTATTTAGCTCAGATAAAACACATCATTGGCCAAGTATAGCCTATAGAGGATCCGTTTGAGACTCTAATAAATGTGTTCATGTTGCTGATGTTACTTTATCAAATACAAAGGTAATTTAAGATACTTAAAAGGCTCCCAAGAAAACAGGACTCTGGTGGTAAGCAATTAAATACTGCATTCCAGGAGTTCCTACTGTGGCTCAGTAGGTTAAGAACCCGACATAGTGTCCATGCCGAAAAATACCTGTACTCCTAGTTAAACAACAAAACAATAGATCTCTGGCCCAGAGTCAATAAAAGTTCACTTGGGCGGTATTAAAATGGAAAGATAGAGTGAAGTTACCTTTTTTTCTTTCAGTCTTTACACACAGTGAGGCCACCACTGTTCCCCTTTTCCCCTTCCTTTTCTGCTTTATCAAATCTTAAAGTGTCAAGCCATTCTATGGCTTCCCAATGGTAAAAGTACCAGAATGTTCCAAATCACCAGGTTAAAAAAAAAAATTCTCATAGCCAAAGGGGATACAGAAGATGGCTAATTTAACTTATGTTTAAACTCAATAATTCAGTCATAAATATTAGAAAACAAACTTTAAGGGAATTCCTGTCATGGCTCAGAGGAAACAACCCCAACTAGTATCCATGAAGATGCAGGTTCGATCCCTGGCCTTGCTCAGAGGATTAAAGATCCGGCATTGCCACAAGCTGTGGTGTAGGTCACAGACATGGCTTGGATCTGGCATTGCTGTGGCTGCAGTGTAGGCCAGCACCTGTAGCTCCAGTTCAACTCCTAGCCCGGGACCTTCCATATGCTGTACATGCAGCACTAAAAAAAAATTTTTAGATTATCTGAAAAGGTTACAGAATAAAATAATTTCTGAGAAAATTTCTAGTGACTGACTGATAGTCCCATTTTACATGGTTTTGAAGAATGACTTCCCACCTTTTAGGAGTTAATCAAAAGCCATTTAATGAAATTTTTAAGATATTATCATTATCTCCAATTCAAGCTCTAACTTCATCCCAAATGACAGAATTTATGCATCAACATTATTTCCTTTCATTTGAATTAGCATTAAAATTCATTTCTATCATCTGTTTTAGCAAATTAACCTTTATGATGTAATAAAAAATACAAGGTACAAAATCACAGACAGACTACATTTAGGAAATTTATAGACACCAATGATATTAAGAACCTCTTAATACTGTTTCTTAGTTAAGCTCCCCCCTACACAAGCTTTAAAAGCTCCTAATTGACTTGTTCTCATAGGTCAGAAAGACCCAATAAAGTACTTAAAACTAAAGCTAATGCTTGCGAATAACTTTCTGAGGATGGGGCCAAGGGAGCACAACTATCCCCCAGCTTATTCATCTGTATATCACCAGCAATAATACTTACTCTTTTCACAAATGTTAGTTCAGCACCTGCTATGTGCACACCAAGTCCACTATACTAAGTGCTGAGAATAAAATGAACAAGCATACAGAGGGTTTACAGAATTACTATTTTTTGAAGGCTACACTATTCAAAATACTGTTATAAGAAGATAGGTTAATTTGAATTGCAAAACTGAAACACAGCCTACTATAAATATTCTTGTAGTCTTTCTATATTTTCTGTCTGAACATGTGGAAGTTTCAAGTGTGTAGAAATGATATCCTGTTAGCAGTATTATGGACATATTAGAAGTAACTGTGCATTGTTTCATCAAATATTTGAAAGCCTTAGGGATTCATTATTTAATCAAGTGGTTCCAGAGTCAGCTGGCTATATTATTAACCAGCTTCTCTACTCTCCTCATTAAAAATGCTTGTGTACATAAAACAAGCACTAAACTTGAAACAGCCTTATGAGGTATTTTATTTGAATAAAAAACATATATCTGTGTAAACATACACAAACATACACATACACATACACAATGGTCCTACCTGTCCATTGAAGAAGCCTAGAAACTGATCAGCACAGTAGCAAAATTCACTCTAATGCCTTTAATTTCCATTTAAAAAGAAAGCATTTCTTAAAGAAATTGCTGATCCCAAGTCTAGCACAGGAAATGTATAAGAAGAACTCAGAAATGTTGGCATACAGACAGCAAAGAGGCTACCAACAGGACTCAAGAATCAACTGGTCAATGGTAGAGCAATTTAAGCTTCAGTAAAGAAAAGAACTGCAATGGGTTGAAACCCATCAAATATGTTTAAATGAATGAGCTCATTATATTTTTAAAATTCAAAAGATTATAAAGAAAAAAGTTTATCTTAAATAATTGTTTAAAAGGGAAAGATTCATTCTTGATGAGGGATCAAAGAACCTATTCTGCCTTTCTTAAATAAATTGAAACAATGGGCAACCAAATAACTGAAGAAAGAAAGCATTTCCTTATAAAAGTATTCCAATCATAAGATGAAAAATAAATTACAGAATTAAAATATCTCCACTGAAGTAACAAATTAAAGCTTTAAGTATTAATATCTTCTAAAATCAAAGAAGATCAAAACTTAATGTAAATCCAAGCACAATATACTTCCCAATGAAAGATGACTGCATAACAAACAATTCAATTTTTTAAATGGGCAAAAGATGTGAACAGACATTTCTCCAAAGACACACAGGTGGCCAACAGGTACATGAAAAGATGCTCAGCATCACTAATCATCAGGGAAATACAAATCAAACCCACGATGAGATATCACCTCACACCTGTTAGAATGGCTATTAACAAAAAGAGAAGAAATAACAAGTGTCAGTGAGGAAGTGGAGAATAGGAAACCTCATGCCCTGTTGGTGGGAATGTAAACTGTCTATGGAAGACACAACAGGGGTTCTCAAAAACTTGGAAACAGAACTACCATTTGATCCAGTAGTTCCATTCCTGGGTATTCATCTAACGAAAATGAGAATACTAACTTGAAAAGACATAAGCACCTATGTTCACTGTAGCATTACTATTTACAATGGTCAAAATATATAAACTACTTAAGTGTCCATTGATGGATGAATAGCTAAAGAAATTACAAAATATAATAATTGAATGGAATATTTTATAAACATAATGATTTCTCATTTTATTAATTTCATAAAATTATAGTATTTTATATACATGTATTATATGATGGAATATTATTCAGCCATAAAAAGGAATGAAATCTTGACATTTACAAAAACATGGATGAACCTTGAAGGTATTATGTTAAATGAAATGTCAGAGCAAGAAGCACACGTACTGAT
Source organism: Catagonus wagneri (assembly GCA_004024745.2). Classification (NCBI taxonomy): domain Eukaryota; kingdom Metazoa; phylum Chordata; class Mammalia; order Artiodactyla; family Tayassuidae; genus Catagonus; species Catagonus wagneri. The sequence continues at coordinate 6,788,667 of PVHT020000065.1, forward strand.
GGTCTTACTTCTATGTGGAATCTAAAAACAAACAAACAAAAAAAAAAGCAAGCTGACAGAAACACAGAAGATCTTGGTGGTTAGCTGAGGCAGAGGTGGAGGGTAGAATAAATTAGTGAGAGGGGTCAAAAGGTACAAACTTCCAGTTACAAAATAATAAGTCATGGGGATGTAATGTACAGCATAGTGACTATAATATAGACTATTAATAATATTGTATAACATATTTGAAAACTGCTAAGAGAATAAAACTTAAAAGTTCTCATCACAAGAAAGAAAATTCTGTGACTATGTATGATGATGGATGTCAACTAGACTTATCATGTTGATCATTTTGCACATATACAAAGATAGAATCATGTTGCTGTATATACACCTGAAACTAATATGTTTTATTTCCATTATATCTCAGTAAAATAGAGAAAGAAAAAAAGAAAGAAAACATCACCACTTACAGTCTTGTCAAAGGGTTAAAACCTTAGTCTGATCATTACTCTGGATCCAGGTTCCAATTTGCAGGAAATGCAGGGAGCAAAGAATCAAGTTGAACTTCACCATGAGTGTACAATAAGCAAACTCCAGATAGTGGGAAACTCTAGAAGTCAAACAAAACAGCTCAAGTTCTTCAAAAGAAATTCTGCAAATGAAGGATGGGAATGAAAGAAGAATTTGAGGGTTAAAAAACACAACATAAGGAGTTCTTGCTTTATTAATTTAATAACTATTTATTGTACACCTCCTCGGTGCCAGACATTGTGCTGAGCATACAAGAAAAGACACATTTCCCAACTTTATGAAGTCCATATAATCTCCATTTCATGAATGAGTGCTACATTGTAACAAGTTCTCTAAATACACGCTCTCATCTGCATGCCCAGAATGCCCATTTTATACTAGAAGGACTTAAAGTTTAAGAATTAAAAAAAATGCCCATTTAGGAAGAGGTGAAGACAGGATTCAAGCTAGGTCAGTCTAAATTTTCAGTGTTCTTGAGTGTTCACCAAAGCCTCAAACTCAGATTCTGATTTTCACAAGAGTACCTGACAATATGCCATGGCTATTAAAAAGAATCACAAGAGATGGACAAACAGCACGTGAAAAAGATGCTCAACATCACCAATTAGTAGAGAAATGCAAATCGAAACTACAATGAGGTATCACCTCACACCAGTCAGAATGGCCATCATCAAAAAGTCTGCAAACAATAAATGCTGAAGAGGATGTGGAGAAAAGAGAACCCTCCTATCCTGTTCGTGGGAATATAAATTAGAGCAGCCACTATGGATAACAATATGGAATTTCCTTAAAAAACTAAACTTATAACTATCACATGACCCAGCAACCCCACTCCTGGGCATATATCCAGAGCAAACCATAATTTGAAAAGATACGTGTACCCCAATGTTCATGGCAGAACTATTTACAATAGCTAAGACATAGAAGCAACGTAAATGTCCATCAACAGAGGATTGCATGAAGAAGATACAGTACATATATATAATGGAACATTAACCTTAAAAAAGACTGAAATAATGCCATTTGCAGCAACATGGATGGACCTAGAAATTACCATACTAAGACAGAGAAAGACAAATATCATATGAGATCACTAGTATGTGGAATCCAATAAAAAATGATATAAACGAACTTATTCACAAAACAGAAAGACTCAAAGATTTCAAAACCAAACTTATGGTTTTCAAAGGGGAAACGTTGCGGGGAGGGATAAACTGGGATATTTGGATTGACATATACACACTACTATATACGGAATGGAAGAGTAACAAGAAGAATAGCACAGGTAAATCTACTCAGTACTCTGTAGTAACCTATATGGGGAAAGAATCTGGGAAGGAATGGATAAATCCATATGTATAACTTGCTCAATTTGCTACACATCTGAAGCTAATACAACATTGCAAGTCATCTATAATCCAATAAATTTTTTTAATTACAGGATAAACACAGATAAACATTTTCCTGGAATCATAAATCACAGGATAAACATTTTCCTGGAATCATAATTATCCTAAAATTGCAAAGAATATAAATAGTATTTGATACACTAATACTATACTAATATTTGATAGTATACTATACTAGAATTGATATACTATGCTAGTATTGATATACTATAGAGTGTTACACGAAATTCAAACTCATTTTTAAGATAAACATAAGATTACAACAAATTTATTTCACTCTAGAAGGGGAGGGATCAAGTCCTTCCTACTCGAGACAAGTCATTTGTGACTCTTCCTATAATTCCCTGACACACTTTTTTTTACCTGGATAACTCTACTCCTCTTTAGGATTTTATCACCTCTCCTGGGACTCTTTCTTGCTCACCTGTCTCAACCCCTCTAGCCTCAGACTGGATTGGCTGCTCCTTTCTTCCCTTTATCATAGTGTACTGGGCACAGCTAGTACTGTCATGGCACTTTCTACATCTTCTTGAAATTGTGGGTTGAGGGTCTGCCTACCCATCCTGACCATGAGCTCTGAAAAAGGGAAGTCCATGTCTTAAGTTACCATTATATCCCCAGCACCTTAACAGTTTGGTCATAGAGTGAGTATTCAGTACATATATTTTGACTTATTTTATTCACTTAACTCTTAATAATTACAAGTTACTGCTAATTTATCCTAATGAGGTCCTTGGTGATTCAGTCCTCCAGATTTATTTTACTGTTAGGGTTCTAAGAAAACTACTATCACAAAATAGATATATATGATAGTAAAAGAATGTGCTCAAAGTAAGACAGATCTTTAAATGGAGTCTGGTGGCTTGAAAGTGGTAGAGCTACACTAACCAAAATAAAGTATGAGATTGTTGATAGTGAGTTGAGATCCCTTTCTTTACTCTTCAGAACCAAGTTGTAAGGCCTTGGACAAACTCAATGTATGTGGAGCACAAAGATTTTCATAAGTTGTAATACAAACTAAAGCCTCGGCTATACAAAAAATGTTGGAAGTGCCAAGCTCCCTTTGTCAGAAAGTAGCTGAGGTATCTACCTGGTCCTATCTACAGACTCCCCTCTAGGGGCACAGCTACATTTTCTCAGGCTCATGCCAAGGACCCAGAGGTGGGTGGAGTAGGGGAATGAGTCACCACTACCAGGATAGTCATCCAAAGAAAATGCTGTGCCAGGAGTGAGCAAATCAACAACTGGGAAGTGATGCAGAAGGTTCAAGAGCCAAAAGAGTTTAATTGAGCCTGGACTCAAACTAGAACAGCCAAGCAGACAAAAAGCCAGAGAAAGGAGTGTAGGTCAACACCGGGCAGTCAGAGACGAGCTCGAGACAGAAAAAAATTAAGGCCAATATAGAAAGTGAACTTAACACAGCCCAGCAGAACCACGCCAAACAATAAGAAAAGATCGCTAGTACTTTTGGAAAGCAGCTACGCTTACCGCTGTATCACCAACGCACATCCCCTAGTACCTTTAAAAATCTAAAAAGTATTGTTACACTATGCAGCTTTTATCTGAACCCTAAAAGTAGCCCTAAATTTTTAACAAGCATAACTAACGGAAAAGATTTCTTCTTTGGGGGAATATTTTTTTTAAAGTCAAAATCAGTGCAGTAATAGTAGCAGAAAACAAAACCTTAAAGATCAACTTGCACCATAGGATGAAGAATGACCCTCTGTACCAGGGTGTTCTATAAATCAAGAGAGAAAAAAAAAAAAAAGCCTGTTTAATAGTAAATAAGTAACTCAAAAGGCAACAAAATTCAAAATAGTCACTTTTCTTTGAGAAAGGAAGGTTGGTTTGTTTTAAAGCCCCGCTGTCAGTGCTGTGCCTCAAATATAGTGGACCCTCAATACCCCCTGACAAATAAATAAAGTACGGCTTTGTGTGTCCGGCCAATAACATTCCTTTGTCCTGACTGTACAGTGAAAATATAATCTCTTTCCGACCTGAAATTCCTTCAAAACTATGCCAAAAGTGAATTTTTCACTCTGAAATTTCTGTGTAAAACTAACCATGGCAGAAAGATTAAATGTAATGAAATTTGAGTCTAAAATGCTTTGGCAGAAAAAGAACTGTTTCATAGGGATGCTTTAAGCTTCAGTCTTAAGGGATGGTTCATTCCAGCTTCAGAACATACATCTTGGACAAAGACTGCTGCTTCAGATCCTCTCACTCCTTACTCTAGAGTCAAATAACAATTACAATAGAACTACTACTTCTTCCTTTTTCTTTCTTTCTTTCTTTTTTTTTTTTTTTTGCTTTTTAGGGCCGGACCTGCGGCACATGGAAGTTCCCAGGCTAGGGTCAAATCGGATCTACAGCTACCGAACCACACCACAGTCATAGCAGTGGGATCCCTGAGCCACTGAGCAAGGCCAGGGATTGAACCCACGTCGTCATGGATACTAGTCAGATTTGTTTTCACTGCACCACAACAGGAACTCTGGGACTAACTGGAAAGCTGGTTTGTAATTTTCAGTTCATTTTGGTTCTTTCATAGTCAGTGAACACATAAAATGAAAATGATTCCATATTTGATTGGTTACGTTTGTTTTTAATAGATTATAACAACACAGGAGGGTCACATTTGATAAACTGAGAGCTACAGGAGGGGCCTGCATTTGTTCATTAACACATTTTATAACTTATGTAGATTTTGCAGGAAAAACTATTCAGCAGAGAAAACTAATTATCAATTAGAGATACTTCTTTCAAGAAGCCAATGACTGTCAAAACTGTGTTCTTACTCTTTCAAACTTCTTTTCTGCGGCTCTTCCTGAAAACTCATTCTTAAAAAAAAAAAAAAAAAGTGTACTCAACATAGTGGAAAGAAAAATGTTCCACTGTGGGAGGTTTAGACCTGGAAAGAAATAGAAAACAGGTTATTTTCATGGCAGGCCTTTGTTTATATGTTTAAGAAACAAATTCCTAGAATGTTTGTGGAGAAAAACATTACTCTTAGCCATCAATCACAAATCAACATGTTGGGAACTTTCACTTCCTGCCAGGATAGAGTAAGAAGGACCGGTTTATCCTTCCACCTTAAACAACTAGAAAACCAAACAAAATATATGGGAAAAAAAATCATTTTCAGACGTTAAACAACAGACAGCATGAAACTTGATCCCTGGGAAAATAGAAACAGATGAGATAAGTCCTAGAAGAATGTCCAGGCTGCATCACAAAGCACTGGCGACCCAAAGAGAGATCAACCCAGTATCACTGGTTGAGGGACAGAGATTAAAGTACAAGGAAGCTAGACTATGTAGCAAAAGCTCCCCAAAGATGAGGGAGCTGCACCGAGAGGATGCAGAGGGGTTCTTCCAATCTTGAAAATTACAACGTGGCATGCAAGAAATGAAAACTGCCCCGGGCCAGGCAAAGAACTAATAGACCAAACAGTTCCTTGAACTCACACAGGCCTGGGAATATTTTGTGTTCCCACCAGCCAGAATGGAAAGATGTCTTCATACCCAAAGTATTGGGTAAAGTCCCCAGAAGGGTATCACCTTGGTGGTGAGACCAAATTAGCCCTAGACTAAATACAGCTCTTGGTCTGCCTTAATAAAACTTAAAAGCAAGCCTCAAAAGGATAAAACTGATTTCAAGTCATTTAGCTTCATAGCAGAACAAAGTCTGACAACACTGAAAGGAATATGACCAAATCTAGCACCTAACGACATAAAATTCCCAAAGTCTGGTACCCAGTCAAAAAAATAGCAATAATACGATTACCAGAGAAAAGGGGGCTCAGAGGTGAGCAAACGCGGTGAAGGGAATCAATTGTATAGTGATAAATAGTAACCAGCCCTTTGAGAATGACCACTTTGTTTATACAGATATTGAACTATAATGTTTAACACATGAAAACGATGTAATAAAAAGAGTGCTATATAACCCACAGTCAGAATAAAAATCAAACAAAAGAAATAGGTCCAGAAATTATAGAAATGATGGGATAAGTGGAAAAGGACATTAAAATAATTATTTTAACTATAATCCTTATACTCCAAAGGGAAAGGAAAATATGAATATAAGAGGAGAAAATCAAAAAATTTTAAAAGACCTAAATGAAACTTCTAGAAATGAAAAATATAACATTTGAGGGGAGAAAAATGTCAGCATCCTCAAGGAAATTTGTTGTGGAGCAAAATACACACACAGACACACACGCACACACAAAAGAAAAAAAGAAAAACTGTCACTACATCTTAACCAGTGGAGCTGTTATGTAAATAGCAGCCAACAGGGCTTTCTAATCCAACAGTACAATGATTGTTAATAGAATTGTTTCTTGAACTTTCTTAGGACACATTCTCAGAATTCATGACACTTCTTTCATCTTAAGATAACTAATCATGGCTGCCAGCTTATAGCCTCATTCCTAGGTTTTAGAAGCCATTCTAAAGGAACAGTAGACAGAGAAACAAATAGAGTGTTTGCCCACATGTACAATGAGGTCAGCAATGACCTTGAATCTACCAGGATCCTTCCAGCCCTTATCTTGCTTAGCTTCTCTGTGGAATATCCACTGATAGCTATTTCTTCTTGCAACTCACTCTATCCTTAGTTTTTTACCTCCATTTCTCCTGCTATATCCTTTTTCTTTTCCTAGCGACTTTTTCTCAGTCTCCCTTGCCAACACCCAGAAAAACTATTTAAGCTAAGAAAGCTTCAGCTTCCAGGCCCCAGCAATGTGTTCCCAGAGACAGACATTTTTTAAAAATCTATTAAATTTTATAAAAGATAGAGTCCATATATTTTGTAATTTAGGGAACACTGAGTTGGTGATGCAAAGTTGAAAGGAATCTATATATGTGGTTCACAGTCACTCTCATGTACCATGTTACTGCTCATCATTACAGGGCAGGAACACTCTAAGGTCCAATGTGCCAGCATCATGACCCTAAATGTGGAACCAGAGGTCACACTGCAATGGGAACACATCCTCTAACTTCCAGCCCCAAAAGTTAGGTGGTGATGGAGGGAAAATAAAAGTTGAAATGCAGAGAGCCAGAAGTAGTTTTATAGAAAACACTTCTAATCATCAGTAGAGTAAAATTATAAAGGAAGATTTAATAGGCATTCTCAGCAACACCTAATATAGAATGGAGCTATCGCCAAAAATCTATTTAAGAAGGCAACATACATAATTATACCTATACATCCATCCAAAAGAAAATGTATCAGGGAGTTCCCGTTGTGACGCAACAGAAATGAATCCAACCAGTATCCATAAGGACGCGGGGTCGATCCCTGGCCCTGCTCAGTGGGTTGGGGATCGAGCGTTGCTGTGAGCTGTGGTGCAGGTCACAGACATGGTTTGGCTCGGCATTGCTATGGCTATGGTATAGGCCAGAAGCTGTAGCTCCAATTCAACACCCAGCCTGGAAACTTCCATATGCCATGGGTTCAGCCCTAAAAAGAAAAAAAAAAGAAAATGGAAAATGTATGATTCCTGTATTTGTAGGTTACCAAACCATTAGTTATAAACAGCAAGTACATCTGCGTCTGATGCTTCGTGCTTTATACATTCCATTATAAGTTCACATTTTAGCATAATAGATGCGTCATGTTCTGACCAAGTGCGGTAGTTCAGGCTTTGCAACACCGGTTGCCACGTGGCCAGCATGGCTGGTGTGGTCCTTGGGGTCAGGGTCAAGGTACAGCTAGCTTGATGGAGGCGGGTCCAAAAACCCAGGATCCAGCTATTATGACCACTGAGGTCAGAGAAGTCTGTGTGATTAAAGAGTCCCCATGCAGCCAGCATGGTTCATAGGGCGAATATGGCCAACACAGCTACTGTGTTTACCAGGGCTGGGACTGGGGATTCAACCAGTACAACTGACATGTTTAGTGGGTCAGGACCAAGAATTCAACTGGCAAGGCTATTATTTTCAGCAGGTCAAGGATTTGGCAAGAGTAAAAGGAAACCCACCCCTATAATCATTTTTTCATGAAATATTGAAAAGCCAATTATAACTTTTTTTTATCTACCCAGTATTGTAATGTGAACAAGAAATAATTTCTTATTATGTTTGAACCATTATGTATATTTAGGTCTATCTCTTACAGCAGTTAACCTGCTCTAGGTCACACACGCACACACACACACACACACACACTCACACTCAACTCTCGTCTCATCTGCAGAGTTAGAACTATTGTACTCAGCCTGGGAGGCCCTGGAAGAGAGGCAATGTTCCTCTCAGAAAGGCAGTTTTCTGCTAAAATGAGGAATAGAGGGAGGAGTCTGTAGAGACAGATGTTCAAGACAGAGCAGAAATTTGTTGGAAGAAAAGATATTTCTAAAAAGCACATTGTGCTATATCTAATCACTTGTGATGGAACATGATGGAGGATAATGTGAGAAAAAGAAGGTCTGTATGTATGACTGGGTCACTTTGTTGCATAGCAGAAATTGACAGAACACTGTAAATCAACTATAATAGAAAAAAGAAAAAACTTAAAAATTTAAAAAATAAAAAGCACACTGGGGAGAGGCTGCCAAGCAGAGAATCAGGGTAGGTATGAGCTGGCAGCAGGAAACACACAACAGTGGTAGGTGCATGTTGAGGCTTCAGAGATGACTCCATGGGCTTACGTTTGGGGTCTTGCCATGAGGCAAGGATGACAGCATGGCAGCAGTAACCTCAAAGCTCTGGTTAGAACTCTGACAGATGACAACAACCTACTGAACCCATAATTTATGCGTATCAGTCTCTGAGCCAAATTGCTTTTTTTTTCTTTTTTCTTTTTTCTTTTTAGGGCTGCACCCTTGGCATATACAGTTTCCCAGGCTAGGGGTCAAATCAGAGCTATAGTGGCCGGCCTACATCATAGCTTTGTTTTTCAGCTGCAAAAATCTATTTTAAACACACACACACACACACACATCTAATCTCAGTGCCAATTAGAAATGCAAGATCAGCTTCACCTTTCCTTTTTTTTTTTTTTTTTTTTGGTCTTCTTAATGCCACACCTGCAGCACACAGGAGTTTCCAGGCTAGGTGTTGAATTGGAGCCACAGCTGCCAGCCTATGCCACAGCAACCTAGGATCCGAGCCACATCTTTGACCTAAACCGCAGCTCATGGCAACACCAGATCCTTAACCCACTGAGCGAAGCCAGGGATTGAACCCACATCCTCACGGATACTAATCAGGTTTGTTATCACTGAGCCACAATGGGAACTCCAAGCCAAAGTGCATTTTAAAAGCATACTCTCAAAAACTGGCTTGAAAGAAGTCCCATTCTCTACCTATATCTCCTGAAGAACCTTAAAAGATATCTGATTCATAACATATAGTAACACTTTCATATGCCTTTCTTCTTGGTCCTCTAATCGCTTCTCGGCCTTTTGGCTAAGATCAAGTGTAGTGTTCTTGGTCCTCTAATTATTTCACATCTTCTTATTCTCCAGTGGCCCCAAAGCTCTCGCTTACCAACCCCGAACCTATGTGGTCTGTCTCTCCTCCTTCCCCTTCCACACCCTGCTCCCCAGCTTAGCCTCTCTGCCGATCTGCCAGTTCTCTGGTTCCATATCACAAAAATCTAGGCACAGGTGGACTCTAGACTGGGGAGTGCAGAGGGCTGGGGGTGGGCAGTGAGTCTGGAAACATTCTCACACTAATAATTTGGGACCTCTGCTCACACAGATCCAAATGGAGACAGTGAGTACGTTTATGAGGTCACATGAGGGTTACTGTTTTCTCTCTGTCCAGTCAGCACTTTGTGGCCTTAACTTTGCTCAAAGATCCAGACAACTGTAAAACTGTGGTTTAAAAAAAAAAAATTGTTCCAGATTTTAACAATATGTAACCCCCGGTGGAAGAGCAGGCGTGATGAGAACCAAATCAGGGTGGCAGAAATGCCTGCTAAAGTGGGAAAAGGAAGGACTAATAAGCCTGTATTTGGGAGGTTTCAGCCCTGCCTACCACCCTGACGTTAGCGCCACAGGTAGGAGGCAATGCTTCCAGATCCAGGTCAAGAGTTCTTGCGGGCTTCCTACCTTGGCAGAGCTTAGATCCAAACACACAGGGCAGGAAGAGTTAGCCTTGAGTTCAAGGTAGCCATTGAATTGATTCTTCTTATTTCCTGTCACTGCTAAGCCTGGGTAAGATATTTAATTAGGGAAACACTGAAAATCTTTCCCTCCCTGCCACAAAAGCGCCCATTTCCTTCCTTCTAATAGCTATGTTTTCGTCCCAACATAGCTATTAGCAATGGAACTTTGTTTCCATTCACCGAAGTTCCCATTCTTGTTCCTAGATGGTTGCTGGAGTAAACTCCATGATGAGGTGGCCAGATACCAGGTTAATCCCTGTGTAGACATGGGACTTTCCCTTCTTCACAAAGCCTTTTCACACACATAACACTTAATGCCCACAAGGACTTGTGATATGGCCATCATTAGTACTGTTCTACACATAAAGCAAAAGATTCAAAACTATTAAATGAAGAAAGAGCCAGGCTTCAAGGCAGAGAATCCCAGACTTGAGTTGGAAAACTAGCACTGGATTTCAGTTAGAATCGTGACAAAGATTTAAGTGCTCAGAGCCCTCTGTTCTGGAGAAGGAAGAAGGTTGTCTGCTTCACAGTTTTGTTGCTAATACTGCATTTTTAATTGAGATGGTGTCAGGTAATAGGCTGGGCAAAGATCAGCGAATGTCACTTTGGAGCAGGTTGGAAGTCACAGGGCCATTAGGCTCCTCGGGGTCCCTTTTCTTGAAGCCACCTGTGATACTCATGAGCCAGAGCAGAATAGGGTGGGTGTGCCCTGGAGCTGTGCCCCTGGTGTAGCACACAACCCATTGCTCTCTTTTTATAGGACAAGCATGAGCTCATCCTTGAGAGGTGAATAGAACACCAGGGTCCAGGTAGCTGGCAGTGTGAGCATAGATGCCAGCTGGTTAGCAGTGTGGGGAAATAAGAGCTGCCTCAAACCTAGAAGCCTTGGAGGACCATGAGCTATGGGAACTCCAGTTAAAACCAGCCACTGTCACTGCGGGAAGGAACTCCTGGCCCAGACAGTTCAGGTCACATAACACTGAGTCAGTCTGCAAAGCAGCTCAAGGAACTAATCACACTGCTTGTCTCCACAATATGACATGGGTAAAGGCTTTGAAAATCTCCCAAGCACCACAAATCATTGATGATTTATACTGAGTTTCCTATTCTCCATTTAAAACTGGTCCTTGGGACTAGTCACAAAGGACTAAAATGAGATCAACAGATGTTTAGAAATGACAGTACCTCCTCATTCCCAGCCTCCTCTCTCTACTCTAGACTTTAGCATCTTGATAACATCAGGCTTATATCACGTGTTACCCCTCTTGGCCCATTAACCCTTTGAGAATGAGGCAAGCTAATGACTCTCAACCCTGGAAAAGCACACACATATATAAGTTCACCCAAAAATTGCATATAATTCCAAGGGGTTCCATGTTGATGCAAATTTCAAATCCTGTGAGATTACCAGATCCCTTCTAATAGGAGACAAGCTATTGAGCTGAGACTCAAAGGAGTCAATTGACTTTCTCAGGGTAGTGAATTGATTAGCAGAAAAGTGAACCCAGATCCTCTGAACCCAACAGGGATGTTCTTCCTTCCACCCACACCAGGTGATCTCAGTGCTCCACAAACACGCACCCATCCACAGACTGGACTCACCTGCCATCTCACTTCCCAGGTGCTTTAAAAAGGGGAGGGTCACTTCTAGGTATCCCCTTGAACCTTTCACTTTTCTGTGGGGACACAACCACTCAAATTCTTGGCACTGGTTTATTCATTCACAAATATTGATTAAAGTTCTGCCTATGAGCCTGGCACTATAGGCTTCACGGATATAGAGCTAAAGAAATCTATATACGTATCATCACCATCAGCATGGAGCTTATGATCTGGCTATGCCTCTCCTCTGAAAGGCGAAAAAACCCTAAAATGATCATTTGTTTCTATAGCACTTTGCATACTAAAAGTTATAAAATAGTCATAACTTTTAATATTTAAATATATATGTATGTGCAAATTATATATTATACATAGTCAGTAAGCTTTGAGTTGGTTCATTGACATATATACTGTACCTTAAAACATGTTTTTGGTAATTAATGGTAAAATGTGATTGATGGGTTGGATAAGTATATTTTTAATTCTCAAAAAGTAAATTAATTGGCTTGACCTCGTTGAAATAATAACTTAAAAGACATTTTGAACAAATTGTCCTCATGATTCTAGACTTTCTACAAATTTATTATTCCATAACCCTATGATATCATGATCACACATTACTAGAAAATACTGTTTTTTTGTTTTGTTTTGTTTTGTTTGTCTTTTTTGCCTTAACTTGGGCCACACCCGCGGCATATGGAGGTTCCCAGGCTAGGGGTCTAACAGGAGCTGTAGCTGCCGGCCTTCGCCACAGCCACAGCAACGCGGGATCCGAGCCGCGTCTGCAACCTACACCACAGCTCACAGCAACGCCGGATCCTTAACCCACTGAGCAAGGCCAGGGATCGAACCCGCAACCTCATGGTTCCTAGTCGGATTCGTTTGAGGATGGCGGAGGAGGAAAACGGCACACCTGAAAGGGGTAACAGCACTCCGTGGCCCAGTTGGAATCTTTAGAAATTAAAAAAGCAGTTAGCTCAGTTTCATTTCTGATCAGGACAGACTAGGTTGCGCAGTAACCAAAATTCCAGTGACTTAAGACAACAAAAGTTTACTTCTTGTTCAGAGTCCATGGCTGGTCCACGGCACTCTCCAGGGCAGCTGTTCTCCATGTGTTGGCCGGTACTCCCGGCTGCTTCAGTGTAATGGCATCTTCATCTTAACATATGCCTCCATGACTGCCAAAGAGAAGTGAAGAGGGAGTGCAGGAACACACCCGACAGCCCCTCACTCATGTTTCACTGGCAACAGCCCATTCCATGGCCATATCCAGCCTCACAGAGACAGAGATCTGTCCCACCCAGACGGCCCCAGGAAAAGGTAAGAATCAGATGCCAGTGCGCAGAAGTAATATCGACCGCACATGGCTGCAAACTGGATGCCAGCAACGTGATTTCACAAGCAGTTTTCAACGTGGAAAGTTTAACCGAAACTGTTCTTCGTTTTGTTAAGGTACGGAAGGTGACATCTCAGCGTATTTTTTTGTAACTGTAACTTTTAGTGGTACGTTATGTTAGGCAACTGTCTACGAGTAGTGTGTCATATTTTAGCTACTTCTAATGTTTCCATTAGCTTAAGTCTAGATTAGAGAAGCTACCACTTGGTATTCATTCTGAAATAAAACTCACAGATTCACATAGCATGTGCCCAAAGTCGAAATCTAGTGGTCATACTGGAGTGTCAATTCTGTCTGGTTTCCAGTTCCAATTTTACTGCCACTCACAGGGGATTGGATTAACTTTTGGGGACTGCTTGCCACTCCAGTAAACCTGGTATAAGAGGCCCATCTCAGGAGACTGACGTGGTCAACAAATTAAATAATAAAGATGAAAATGCTGTTAAATCTCTAAATAATAATAAAAATAATATATCATTTAAAATATGCATAATTTGAAAGGTAAGACTTGGCAAAAAAAAAACAGAAAAAAAACTTCCTTAAATTTACATTCCAAATAACATAAATAACATCAGCCAAAATAGCTGATTTAGTTCTTATACCATAATATCTAGAGATATGAACAAGAATTTTCATAAGGTTTTTGTTAATGTTAAACTACTGCTTACTTTCTAATTTTATTATCAATGGGGCCTATCCACTCAAGTTCTTAAACAACCCCAACGAGTATCATTTATGCAATCCCTTCCATGAGATCACTCTCATTTTTGGCTCCCAGGAAAACGCACGAGGTGGTCCAAAGTGAAAAATCACTCAAATTAAACCCATCTGCTAGTACTAATATAATAGAGCTAACTTGGATTTAAAAAGGAAAAACAGTCAGAGTTTTACGTAAAAATATCTTATTCTAGAAATGGGAAGGGCATGCATTCATAATAACAGAACTATTTGGCTTTGCATTCAATGTCCACATTATATGACTTGTTACATAAAATCTCATTTTAAAACTAAGTATTTGTTTAATGTTACTATTTTTAATAAGAGATTCAACCAAAAATTAGAAGGAGAAAGAAAGGAAAAGGGGAGGAATTAAAAAGGGAGGAGGAAGAAGAGAGAAAAACAATTTGAGATGTGGCGAGAAACCAGTCTGATGGATAAACTCCTGCTTGAAGTGTATATACATGTAATCTTATCATCACATATATGAAGAAATATATTTTCCAGGCACTAATACTGAAATATTTTTATCTTTGTAAGAAACAATGTAACAAACCAAAAACAAAAATCCAGACTAACAGAAAACCTAACTCTCTGAAATAACTCCTTACCAATATTATTTAAGCTAAGAAAGTACTTTTCTTCCATAAAATAACCTCTTCACCTCTCTCCCATTTTTCCATCTCTGATTGGACAGGACAATGTTCCAACATAAATAAATTTTCTTTTCTGGCACAGCCTTTCTTGTTTTTTTAATTGAAATATAGTTGAACTACAATATTATGTTACATAATGATTTGACATTTGAATACATTATTAAATGATTACCACAATAAATCTAGTAACCATCTGTCTCAATAAAAAGTTATTGCAGGAGTTCCCATTGTGGCTCAGTGGGTTAAGAACCCGACTAGTATCCATGAGGATGCAGGTTTTATCCCTGGCCTTGCTCAGGGGGTTAAGGATCCAGTATTGCTCCAAGTTGTGGCATGGGTTGCAGATGTGACTCAGATCTGACATTGCTGTGGCTGTGGCCTAGGCCAGGAGCTGCAGCTCAACTCTGATGCGACCCCTAGTCTGGGGTCTGGCTAGTTAATATTCCTCTGTGTGCATGTATCTCACATCTTCTTTTTCCGTTTTTCTATGATGGACACTTAGGTTGCTTCCCTATCTTGGCTATTGTAAGTAATGCTGCAGTGAATATAGGGGTATATATATCCTTTCATATTAGTAATTTTGTTTTCTTTGGGCAAATACCCAGAAGTTAAATTGCTGGATCATATAGCAGTTCTATTTTTAATCTTGGGGGGAAAAAAAAGAACAGCATACTGTTTTCCATAGTAGCTGAACCGATTTACAATCCCACCAACAGAGCACAGGGGTTCCCACAGACCACAGGGCATCTTCACCCGTACTTGTCTTTTGATAAGAGCCATTCTGACAAGTGTGGGGTGATAGCTCACTGTGGTTTTGATTTGTATTTCTCTGATGATTAGTGATATTGAGCATCTTCTCATGTATCTATTGGCCATCTGTATGTCTTCTTTGGGAAATATCAGTTCAAGTCCCCTGCTCATTCTTTACCTCGTTGCTTTGAGTTTTTTTTACATTGGGTTGTATGAATTCTTTACATATTTTGGATATTAATTCCTTATCAAATATATCATTTGCAAATACCACCTCGCATTTAGTAGGCTGGCTTTAAATTTTGTTGATAGTTTTTTTGGCTGTGCAAAAGCTTTTTAGTCCCATTTGTTTATTTTTGCTTTTGTTTCCCTTGCCTGCAGAGTCATATCCAAAAATACATTAACATCAATGTAAAAGAGTATACTGTCTGTTTTCCTCCTTCCTTTCTCTTTTTTTGTGCATATATATTATAGGTTTCCAAATTGTGGTTGCCAGGAGAGTCATATATAACAATCTATATACACGTGATTACCCTAAGTTGATGACCTCAAGTTTGAACACATTCTAACAACTATGAATTTTTACTAACCCCATCATATTTACTGTTTTTAACATCATACTTTTGCCTTTTTTTTTAGGGCCATACCCTCAGCATACGGAGGTTCCCAGGCTAGGGGTCAAACCGGAGCTGTAGCCGCTGGCCTGCACCACAGCCACAGCAATGTAAGATCCAAGACATGTCGGCAAGCTACACCACAGCTCATAGCAATGTCAGATCCTTAACCCACTGAGCAAAGCCAGGTATCAAACCTGGGTCCTCATGGGTGCTAGTCAGATTCATTTCCACTGAGCCATGACAGGTACTCCTGACATCATACTTTTTGATTTGTGTATCCTTTATTGTGGATATAGATGATTTTACTACCTTTGTCTTTTACCTTTCCTACTTGGCCTTATAATTGGTTGATTTACTACCTTTTACTGTATATTGTCTTCACTAATGAGATTTTTTTCCTTCCATAATTTTCATATTTCCAGTTGTATTCTTTTCTTTTAATGTTTCTTGTAAAACTAGTTTAGTGGTGAATTCTTTTAGCTTTCGCTTGTCTGTAAAACTCTTTTTTTCTCCTTCAATTCCGAATGATGGCCTTGCTGGTTAAAGTATTCTCGCCTATAGGATTTTTCCTTTCATTGCTTTGAAGTATCATGCCATTCCTTTCTGGCCAACAAAGCTTCCATTGAAAGTCTGCTGATGGTCTTATGGGCATTCCCTTGTCCACTATCAGTTGCTTTTCTCATTGCCTTTAAGATCATCCCTTTATTTTTGCCATTTTTAATTATAATGTGTCTTGATGTGGACTTCTTTGGATTCATCTTGTTGGGGATTCTCTGTGCTTCCTAGACCTGTATGTCTGTTTCCTTTCCCAGGTTAGGGAAGTTTTCAGCTATTATTTCCTCAGATAAGTTCTCTGCCCCTTTCTCTCTCTTCTCCTTCTGGGAAATTCATAATGCATATGTTAATATATGTGATGTTGTCTCAGAAGTCATTTCTTTTCACTGCTTTTTCTGTTTCTGTTCAGCTTGGATGATTTCCATTATTTTGTCTTCCAGAGCACTGAAATCATTCCTCTGTATCATCTAATATACTATAGATTCCTTCTAATGTGTTTTTATTTTGTTAGGGTATTCTTCAGCTCTCTTTGGTTCTTTATATTTTTTTAACTCTTTGCTGAAATTTTCACTGTGTTCATCCATTCCTCTCCAGAGTTCATTGAGCATCTTATTAGGAGTTCATTTAGTTCTTTTTCTAAGATTTCCTCTTGTTCTTCTGTCTGGAACATATCCCTCTGTCTCTGCATTTTGTCAAATTCTCTGTGTTTATTTCTATGTATTTGGTAGACTAGTTTTGCTTCCCAATTTTAAAGAAGTGGCTTTATGTAGATGTCCTACAGGCCTACCAGCACATTCTCCTCTGGTCATCAGAGCTCTGTGCTATAGGGGTGTCCCCTCCATGGTGTGTGTAGCCCCTTCCATTGTGGTGGGCATGCTAGTATGTGTGGCTGGTACCCAGTCCATTTTGCTGCCAGCCAGCCCACTGTTGAATGAGGCTGAGTCCCAGCATCACTCGTTATGCAGCTCAGGGAGTCTGGAGCTGGTGCAGGCCTGCTAGTCAATGGGGCCAAGTCCCAGCAAGTTGACTGCATGCCCAGGAGGTGGGGGATGGGACCAAGGCTGGTGCCAGCCCACTGGCAGGCAAGGTCTCAGGGCTGTTGGCTGTGCAGCCTTTGTGGGGCAGAGGGAGGGGTGAGAGGAAGGGGGTTTATTCCAGTCAGCTGTTGAGCAAGTAAGCCCCAGGTGCTAATAGGCTAGAGGGAAGATTCCAAAGTGGAGTCTGTCAGCACCAGTGTCCTCATGGTAGAACAAGCTCCCAAAAATGGTTCCTGCCATCATCTATATCCCAAAGGGGAATCCAACTGTCTCCTGACTCTCTGGGATGTCCTCCAAGAGCAGCAAGTCAGTCTGACCCAGGCTCCTTTCAAATCCCTGCCTCTGACCTAGGTCTCAGAGCACATGAGTTTTTTGCATGTGACTTTTAAAGGTAGAGTCTCTGTTTCCTACAGCCACCTGGGTAGGTGGCCTTCAAAGCCAGATGTTCTGGGGCCTCATCTTCCCAGAGCAGGAGCCCCAGGCTGGGGTACCTGATGTGGGGCCCAGACCCCTCCTCACTCCTTGGGGAAGGAAAACCTCTGCTATTGTGATTACCCTCCCATTTTTAGGTCACCCACCCCATGATACTGCATCACTGTCTCCTCTACCTAGTTCACTGTGGTCCCTTCCTTCTATATTTATTTACTTAAGTTTTTTTTTTTTTTTTTGTCTTTTGTCTTTTTAGGGCTGAACCTGCGGCATATGGAAGTTCCCAGGCTAGGGGTCAAATCGGAGCTACAGCTGCTGGCCTACACCACAGCCACAGCAATGTGGAATCCGAGCAGCATCTGTGACCTACACCACAGCTCACAACAACACCAGATCCCCAACCCACTGAGTGAGGCCAGGGATAAAACCTACATCCTCATGGATACTAGTCAGGTTCATTTCTGCTGCCCCACAATGGGAACCCCCCTTCTTTCTGTCTTTAGTGTGGAAACTTTTCCTGCTAGTCTTAAATCATGCTGTTCTTGAAAAGGCTGTAACATGGTATGCAAGTGGGAGGAGGTGAGCCCAGGGTCTTCCTACTCTGCCATCCTGGCCATCTGCCCTTGCACAGTCTTTCTAGTCTCTCCGATTCTTATTAGATGTGAGCTTTAAGTGTTTTCATTAGACCTGTGATAAGAGAATCCATTCTGTATCAAACCAAAGAAACCAAACCTATACCATGGCATGACATCATCATTCAATGTTCTATCAGGAAACATTATCTTAAAACCTGATTATCACTCAAGAAGAATAAACACTAAAATTAAAAAAAAAAAAGTCCAGACTGAACTTGGAATCCTGCAAAAGCAATGGAACGTTTCCTAAATATGTTTTTAATTTTGGTTACCAGAACACAATAGCATCTTACCAATGAGGCACATTTTTCTGTAATCTATATGTGGAAACTCAGTTTTGTGAAATACTTTGACTCATCATCTCTTTTTCCTCTTATTTTTTGTAAAAGAAACTCTACACATATACACATACATGAGTAGCCAAAAATTTGTTCTGGCCTGCCAGTATGTTTCAAATTAACAGAGTTGGCATAAGGCAGTGAACAAACAGAACACACTGACTTGCCCATAACCTAACAATTAAATTAACACAATTTCTCCTATGGCTACAAAAGTCTGAGCCAGTCTCCAGATCCAGAAATTCAGCAATGTTATCAAGCATATTCACAAAAGACAACTTCTGGTAGCAAAAAAGAAAAGAAAAAAAGAGGCCATGAAAAACCATAAGACAGACGGTTTGGAACTTGAACCTGAGATACAACTTCTCAGCACTAAAGTGGTCATCCAGGCTTATCTTTAGAAATATACCTCCTATGAGCTATATAACAATCCTGACAAATGAAGCCCTGCAATTTCAGATGGCACAGCCCATCAATAGTAAATGAATTAAAATCTGATCACGAAAGAACATTTACTTTTCACACCACTTTGAACTTGGTGTAAGTTAAAACGATTTGATTACTGTCCTCTTTGTTTTCTGTTTTAAATCCCCTTAGATTGACTGTTCTCTCATCAAGGACTAGGGCCTTACTCAAGCATAATAAATACAGTTTAAAGTTGACTAGGAAAGTTCCTTTTCCCACAGTGATCTTCACTCTGACAATCTGCTGATTCCTCAGATTTCAGAACTGGTCACTGGTCTGTGTTAAATGAAAGCTTCTCCCTCAGGATCCCCTAAAATGTCAATTACCGTAAGAAAGGTATCGCTCTGTGCTCTAACGGATTTTGATTTGTGAAAGAGCCCAGCAGGGGTTAGCGAACTGTGGGCCAAACTTCTGTTGAAACATAGTCACATTCATTCCTTCCTCTTGCTTATGGCTGCTTCGTGCTGCAACAGCCAAGTTAAGCAGTTGAGACAGACAGTATGGCCCACAAAACCTAAAATATTTACCATCTGGCCCTTTACAGAAAAAGTTTACCAATTCCTGATGTGGAACAATGAGTTTCTTGGGAACCTAGAAGTCAGGAGAAAAGGAAAGAGGAGCTCAGAAATTCAAAGTAATAATGCTTTCCGTTTGAGGACACTGAATTTTAGGATCTTTGCATAACTAATTCTCACACTATAATTTAGAGATAGATATCACAGGCTCTGGCATATGCAGGTGCTCGAAAAAATATATGTTGTAAATACAGTCAGTCCTTCATTCAATAAATATGTACCAAGGGCTTACTAACTGCAAGGCACTATTATAGAAGATTTGGAAAGAGCATTAACCCAGGGGAAGAAAAAAATCTACCCTTAGAGCTTTCATTCCAGTGCAGGAAAACAAAAAATAAACATATAACTATACAAATGATTTAATAATAGCATGTTAGGGTAGAGGAACAGTGGAGAGGTATAATTTTACAGAGCAGTCACAGAAGGCTCCCTGATTCTGAGTCATTTAACCAGAGACCAGAGAAAAGTTGGGGGGTGGGGAGCTGGGGGTTGGCTATCAGGGAACTGCAAAGGCCCTGAGGTGTAAGGAGCTGAGCTGGTCCCTAGAAGCCACTGTGGCTGGAGCACAGTGAGGGAAGGTCACGGCTGGTCAGAGGTCAGAGGTCAAAGAGGGATCCGGGCAGCTATACTTCGGGCCTTAAAGGCCACGTTAGGAACTTTGAATTTTACTCTCAACTATAAGAAGTTTTAAGGAGACAAAATAACATACCATCTAACTTCTGTTTAGAACAACCACTCTGCCTGAAACACAGGCTGTAGGGAAAACAAGGTGAATATATCTATAAAGTCAATCAATAGCTATGAAAACAAGCCAAAAAAAAAAACTTCCTCCACACACTAGACTTTGGGATAAACCTTAATGAACTTATCTGGGTCTGAAGGTAAGCCTCATCACCTTCACCTTGGGCAGATCCCAAAAGGGAGCAGTTTAAACAGAGAAGAGTTAAATTGGCCTTTTTAATAAATTGACATAAATTTTTATTATTCCCCTCTAAGAAGGGGTGAACAGAGATTTGGGCTACTCTGATGTCAGATAAAGGAAGACAACGCTGGAAGAAAGCAGTAGCCTGAGCCAGTGGGGACTTGAACATAATGATGTCAAATATTCCATTTTAGGCTGTCTGCTTCTCTGTGTTGGGATATAACGACCCCACATACCCTCTCTATTGCCCCCAAAACACTCATGAAATGCATCTACTGCACATAAATGTTCGGTGTCAGTTCTGAGAAAAAAAATTTTAAAGACGGACAAGAGAGAAGCAGGCTTCAATGCAAGCTGCCATTAGAAGAAACCTAAGCTCTCCCATTCTTCCACAAAAAAAAAAAAGAAAATTACTCAAAAAAAAAAGAAAATTACTCACATAAAAATACTATAGTGACAGTATACTCACATCTTATGGATTACAAAATCTAGACATTTTACATAGACATGTTTTAAGTGTCATTCCAGAGTACTAGAGGATTTACGGTCTGGCATTCAAGTAGCTGGAACTTGGGTTACATATGCAAATTCAAATTATGGAAATTGATGCTCTAATAATATAGGTGAACTTGCCAAAGTCATACTGCTGGTTTCCTGGTAAAGCTGGAGCTCTAGCCTTGTCTTCTAACTCTAGGTCATGTCCACTCTACCACAGCTGCCTTGCCAACACAACTTTTCCTAAGCCCAGCTGTGCTGATGCTGTAGTTCACCAGATGTTCCCAAAGGCACAAGTCACTTCCTAAGAGAAATTACTCATATAGGAGATCGGGCTAGCACTTACTGCAGATAACTCTAAGACACACAATTTAAAGAGACAGTACGGGAGTTTCCATCATGGCTCGGTGCTAATGAATCCAACTAATATCCATGAGGATGCAGGTTCGATCCCTGGCCTTGCTCAGTGGGTTAAGGATCTGGTGTTGCCATGAGCTGTGGAATAGGTCACAGATGCGGCTTGGATCCCATGTTGCTGTGGCTGTGATGCATGCCAGCATCTACAGCTCCAATTCGACCCCTAGCCTAGGAACCTCCATAGGTGACAGGTGCAGCCCTAAAAAGACAAAAATTAAATAAAATAAATGAAGAGCCAGTATGCCTACCTGATGGACATTCTCTAAGGTAAATAAATTCTTTGGGTCTAAATCTACCTTTAGCAGAAGCATGAACCCTTTCAATTCACCAATTTGGGAGTAATGTCAAAAATGAAAAGTTCAACAAATCGAAATGGAGGGAGAAGGTTTTCAAGGGGACCCACGTGAGGTCAGACCTGCAAAGGACTGTCCTGCTTGCTCCTCACCAAAGAAAAGACTCCAGATATAGTCAGACACATACCTATCATCCCAAGAGCAGAAGGCCTGAGGAATAATAACATGCTCAGAGAGGTCCCATAATTAGGCAGGTTCACTAGGAAAGGTCTTTAATTTATCAGCCACCGTGTACAAGATTTAATAAAATTCAGTACATTAACTTATTATAGAATCATCCATGACTAATATTTCAGATACAAGAGTGAGACTGACCAAGTTTAAACTAACTTAATTTTAGAGCCTATATAAATCAGCCTCTCCAATCCCATTACTGATAAAATGGAGACCATGATACATATATTATATGATGGTTTTCAGAATAAAGATAATGTATATATGGTGTGGAGCACTGTGTCTGGCAAAGATGGCATGCAATAAGTGGCACCCATTATTAATAATGAACAATAATTTCTTGAAGTAAGCAGAGCTGACCCTCTACTGAGGCAGTGATGAGGGCTCTCCTCCCCTGCATGATCTGTAGAGTACCCTAGAGTACCTGCTGAAAACAGTCAAGTTTCAGCCTAAGGACATCGTACACTTCCATGGGCAACTTCTATCCGAGAAGCACAACATGGTCAATAGGGCTCCAAACTTCTACAATCAGTATAAATATCTCTCAGTTCTGTACACTAGGTAAATATTAAGCTCTATAATCTGCTTCTGTCCCCACACTGAACACTGTGTAAATACCATAACCTCAGCTACAGCCAGCAAAACCTTCCTAAATATCAGACTCAGAAAGAGAAGCCATAATATACTCAATCTATCAGCCCAGTCTCTTTCACCACCTTTATTTAAACAACTTTGCTGAGGTCAAAACTGAATGGAGAAGAAATCCTAGGGGTATTTAGGTCAAGATGGCAAGGCAAGAGAAGGACCTGGGCAATTAAGCTGGAGCTGCTCTCTTGGGAAATAAATGAGGGAGGCTGGCCCAGAAGAACATGTGGATCTCAAATCAGGAGGGCCTGGGGGATCTGGTCTTAACCTCAACCACTTACCAGCCACATAAACATGCACAAGTCAAGTGACTTCTCCAGACTTCAGTGTCCCTATCTGTACATGGAGGATAACAACCAAATTACCTGCTTTATTGGAATACTGAAAAGATATATATGAAGATACTTTATGAATGATGAAGTGCTATGTGCAAGCTCTTACTTATTGTCGATTATCATATTGTTTATCAGATCTGCTCCACTTTCAGCAAAGCAAGCAAGCTTTTAGTTTATGAGTGCCCAGTAAGCTACCACTTTAGCTATTGGGGGCATTTTCTGTTTATTTTTGGTTTGCTTCTTTGGTCCATTATGTCCAAAATGACTTTGGTCTCGCTTTACAAGCATTCTTAAGATGGATAGTAAGTTAGGCTTTGGGATTCTCAGGCCACCGGGTGACCCTCCATTTAGCGAGTTCTTTTTCCCTGCAATCAGGGTCTCATTAGACATAAGATTTGCTGTGGGCAGGATAAATAGGTCTCCTGACACAAAACCTCACAGCCAGTGGTTGGTCTTTGGCAACCCCATCCTCTCTTTAACTCTTTTTCTTGCAGTAATACGTACATATACTTCGCCAGAGCTCAGGGTCCTCCTACCGGTCCCTAGTCACCCAGAGACCACACCAGCAGCCCATCCTAGCTTGGTACCCTGAGGAAGGACCCCTCATTTGGGCCTCTGTAATCCTCCATCCTCCCTTCTCCCATCAAACTGTTTCCGTTCCAAGACGTATCAGTCTTTACAAGATCTGCCCTCCACTAATACGAAAGACAATGATGTCTCTCTGTTGGGTAAGGGATTTTCATTTAGGTCTTCATAAATAATGCTTAAATCCTAAAGGGGGAACTGTTGTGATAGGAAATTTGAAAAACCAGCACAAGAGGTAGTTGAGGCATTCACGCACATTCTCAACTTGTTCATTCATCAAGCACATATTCAGCCCTAAAAGGGGTTCCCAGACCCAGTTCCATCATGTGTATGGAGGCTTCCCCACACCAACAGCAATTCTCAGATGCCAGCAGGGAGTCACAGTTCAACTCAGTTCTACATGGAGCTAGGATCAGATTCCACAGGTAAAGGTCTCAGTTCTACAAGAGCATCCTTGACCTCAGACAGCAGTTGCAAGCCCAGACTGTGCTTTGACTGGCTGCAAACTAAAGGTTCCAACAACTCCCTCCAACTTAGGATGCCAATCATAGGACCAGGTTGTTACCTGTACTTCAGACAACCAACTGGCTATAAATCAAAGGTTCCTACAAGCCCTAACTCCACAGTTCAATTAATTTGCTACAACAGCTCACGGAACTCAGGAAACCCCATTTGCTCATTAGATTACTGATATATTATAAAAGGATATTTAAAAAATACAAATCAATATCCGAATGAAGAGATACTTCAGGCAAGATCCCAAACAAAGGAACTTCCGACCTTGTGGAGCATGGAGCCTGACATGGTGGCACTATAATAGGGAAGAACAAGTTAATCACCAAAGGGATGTTACCTATAATCTTAAATTGCGAACCCTGTCTCCCATGTAATGAGTGTTAAGCTAAAATACCTTTGTTTAGTTCACAGGAAACCTCATGACCAGGCCCACATGTGAGTGTCTGCAGGAAGGAAAAAATTAACACATCCCCAAGGTCTGACCAGAACCAGGACTTTACCCCCCCCCCGCCCCCAGCTTTAGTATAAAAGAAGCCTGAATTCTAAATCAGAGAATATGGTTCTTTGGGACATGAGTCCATCATCTCAGTCTATTGGCTTTCTGAATAAAGTCTCTATTCTTTGCCCCAACAATTCAACCCTTGATTTATCTGCCTGCCACATGGTGAGCAGTACGAGCTTGGACTTCACAGCACAGAAGCATTCTAGTTCCCCAATGTGGAAGAGGGGGAACAAAAAGTTATTCTTTGGGGTTTATAGGGAGACTTCATTACATATTCACAACTGACTAAATTACTGGCCAATGGCAACTGATTCAATCTCCAGCTCCTCACCCCTCCTCCAAATCAAGAGGCAATGCTCAAAGTTTCAACTCCCTAATAACACGGTTGGTTCTCCTAGCGTCCAGCTCCTACTCTTGTGTAGGACACAAAAGTTACCTTCCCTAAATCATTTTCAGGAATTGGGGACAAGAGACCAAATAGTATCCCATTGCTCTAACTGCTCAGGAAATTCCAAGGGTCTGAGGACCTGTGAGCAGGAAGTGTGAATGAAGACCAAATACATATAAAATATGTATTTATATTGTCGTTTATAGGAAAAATGACAATATTGCAAGCACCCACAGTGGATTAGGAATAATCAAAGAGGGAAGGGGTGACAAATACTATGAAAATGAGGACACTGAAGGCTGAAACACCCCCAGCATATCTGAGTGAGGCTCAAGAGTCAAAGTGACAACGCCCCAAGGCCCATTACGCAGTGTGTGGAGAAGGGCTATGCAGATGGGCCAAGGAACAGGCTGCTTTCAGCTAAACCCAGCATCTCTAACTAGGTTAATCCCCAAATTCATATCATCATTGTTACCCAGGAACAGAGTCCAAACTGCAATAAAGCATTTTAGGTTGAAATATAAAATTAATTGGAAAACACATGCTGTGGCTGTGGTGTAGGCTGGCAGCTGTAGCTCTGATTAGACCCCTAGCCTGGGAACCTCCATATGCCACAGGTGTGGCCCTAAAAAAAAAGAAAGAAAGAAAGAAAGAGAAAATGCAGATGATCTAATTCTTGCTCTCAAAGATCTCCCAATTATTCCAAAAAGAAAAGGGCAAACAAGAAAGCAGGTCATTATAACCCAAGGGGATATGAGCTTATTATTGTCCTAATCAAAAAAGCAGATAAATGCTGGGAACTAAAAGAATTCTATCCCCTACTGACAGGATGCACGTACCCTGCAACACTAATAGCCCATAAAATCACGAGCAGAATTCTCAGGATAGTCTGAAGTTGAAGACTCTCAACCAAAAATTTCACCCTGAGAACAAATCGGGACATTGAGAATGACAAGTCAGCTGGATTTTCTTACTGCTCTGAATTGCTCAGCATTAGTTCAGTTTAGGAGACCAACTTATTTCCAAAGAGCCTATTTTACAATTCCTTAATTACGGTTTTTTAAGCAAGACAAATGTAAGAACAAGGCCTTAAACCTCTTTGTCTTAATTAGACTGTTTTCTGCTGAGTGTTAAGCTTGACTAAGGTGCAGTAACCACCTAATAGCAAGGCTGTAGATGCACTGTTGGAATTCAGTGTTGAAATGAGATGGAACAGCCATTAGAACTTTTGTCTTTCAGTTAATCCAAGAGGGCAGGCAAACTGGCCAGCCCACACACCACAAGGCAGCAGGTTACCCAAGCATTAGACTTCCTCTCTTGAAGCCGAAAGAATACAAAAGTATTCTATGAAGAAACAATAGGTTAGGGGGCTCCAGCATGCTCATCCTATTCAAACTCTGGGCTAGGACAACACAGGCTGGCAAAGGGTTTAGAGCTGCACCATCTTGCTCCCTCTGGCCATTCATCTAGTTTTCTCCTTGACAGTTTCAACCCAAAAATGTCAAAGCCATGACCATTCAATAACAACAATAAATATGGTTCATTAAGATTTCAGAAAACTGGGAGCTCCCGCTGTGGCTCAGAGGAAATTAATCTGATTATCATTCATGAGGACACAGATTCGATCCCGGACCTCGCTCAGTGGGTTAAGGATCCAGTGTTGCCATGAGCAATGGTGTAGGTCACAGACACCGCTCAGATCTGATGTTACTATGGCTGTGATATAGGCCTGTGGCTATAGCTCCAATTTGACCCCTAGCCTGGGAACCCCCATATGCCACGGGTGCGGCCCTAAAAAGATTAAAAAAAAAATGATTTCAGAAAATTGTATTTCTCTCATCTCCTTCCTCCAAGGCTGTTCCAGAAGAAATATTCATTTTAACTTGTTTGTTTCAAAATCTGAATTATGTTTCCAATTCCAAGGGAAGCCAATCTTCTAAAAAAGAGTTGGTTCAAATCTTATCACTTACAGAAAAAGGCAAAATTATGTTTGGGAAAGAATGTTTTCAATCAAATTGCAAATATCAATAAATGCCTTGAAAGTATCTTTAGAACATGTAAGAATCCACAAAATAAAGCAAAAAACAAAGGCTGCAGGGATTCTGGATAAGATCCTCTCCTTACAAAATGTCTGATTCAAAACACACAATGGAAACAGTGCAAGAGGACAAGACACTGGACCACTGTTTCTTCGCCCCAAATAAAGAGGATACACTGATTATTGAGCCTCTGGGGATGTTCTTTTCAAAAATTACCTCAGCTTGTACACGTATAAAATGAATAAAATATGCTTTGAGGCACATCATAAGAATTTCATTTTTTTTCTTTTTTTGGCCACCCCTGGGACACACACAAGTTCCCAGGCCAAGGATCAAATTTCAGCCGCAGCTGCTGCAATGCTGGATCCTTAACCCACTGAGCCTGTAAACACAATAACCAGTCAATAACCGCTCTTACTAATTCACTCACTCAGTCAGTGTTTACTAACAGCCTACTACGTGGTCAGATGCTCTGCAGTGGGAATGCAAAAATGACCAAGACAGTCACAGCCCCTGCTCTTACAGAATTTAGAGTCTAGGCAGGTCACCCAGAGTTCAGTGGCAGAGTGGGCGGGAAGGAGGTGCTGCAGGTTGGGGTGGGGGGTAACACATTGACTCATGGAAGCCTCTTTCTGTAAGGCTGCTGTGGCAGCACTATTCAACAAACAGTTCCACCTTTCCTCTTTCCAAATATATGGTAGGGTGCTTGACTTGCTTTGTCCAACAAGCTATGAATAGAAGGGACAGATAACACTTCTGGGCTAAAATGATAAGTCATGGCTCCTACCCCCACATTCTTTTCTCTCTGACAAGGTGATTATGGAACATTTGTTGATGGATTTTTCATTAGCCTTGGTTCTTGAGTGGCAATGGTAAGAAAAGCTCTCCCTGCCAATTTGTGCTGGAAAAGTAGTATGAATGAGAAACATATTTTTGTTGTGTCCAGTCACTGAGATTTGAGGTTATTTGTTACTGCATAATATTTTACGCTGTCCTAAATAATGCAGGTGCTTTGTCTAATCATCCATATATCATTATAACCTGCATTCGGTGCTTTGAAAAATACATTTAAGAAGCTGACCTGTCTACAAATAACAATCACTGGAGAAAATATGGAGAAAAGAGAACCCTCCTACATTGCTGGTGGGAATATAAATTGGTACAGCCGCTATGTAAAACAGTATGGAGGTACCGCAGAAAACTAAATATAGAGCTACCATTGATCCAGCAATCCCACTCCTGGGCATCTATCCCAACAAAACATTCACTGAAAAAGATACATGCACCCCTATGTTCACTGCAGCACTATTCACAATAGCCAAGACATGGAAACAACCTAAAAGACACTGACAGATGAATGGATTAAGAAGATGTGGTATATATATATATATATATATATATATATATATATATATATATATGTATGTATACCGCATATATATGTGTGTATATATATATATATACACACATATATATGTATATATATATACATGCAATGGAATATTACTCATCCATTAAAAAAAGACAAACTAACGCCATTTGCAACAACATGGATGGAATTAGAGATTGTCATATTAAGTGAAGTAAGTCCTGCTGTATAGCACAGGGAACGATATCTCATCATTTGTGATGGAACATGATGGAGGATAATGTGAGAAAAAGATTTGTGTATATATATATATATATATATATGGGTCATTTTGCTGTACAGCAGGAATTGACAAAACATTGTAAATCAACTATAATTTTAAAAATTACAATAAAAAATCACTCGGAAACAAAAAAAAGAAGTTGACCTAAGGAGCAAAGAGGAACAAATTGAAGTGACTTAAGTGACATAGAGTGAGGTGGGATGTGGGGTGGAAAGTTGCTTGGGAGCACAGAGCATAAAAACCTGAGCAAGAAGGAAAATGAGCCATTTCTGAAACTGGTGAAAACACACGACCGCAAAGGAGATGAAAGAAAGAGACTCGGGATAAAGCAGCAGAAAGAAGACGTGCAAGGACTTGAAGCCCCGTTAACAAAGAGCAATGGGGAGCCATCAAGTGGTTGCAAGCAGAAAAACAGTATGTTCAGATCTGTAGTTTTGAAGTATAATTCTGGATGTAGCATGAAAAATGACATGACACGGACAAGAGTTAACATAGGGAAACCCATCAGAGAGTGCTGCACTCACAGTGCAGGCCAGAGAGCGTGGTGGCTTGGACTTGATGACAACAGTGAAGACGGAGAGATGTGTGGGGAAAGTTTAGAGGTGTTTAGGCAGTAAGATCAAAGGGGGGTTTAGTCATATATTGGAAACAGTGGTGAGGTGGTTTCCACAGCTCTTTGGATTGTGGTGCCAGTCTCTGAAACTATAAACACTGAAAGAGAAGCAGGCTTTGGAAGGAAGATCACCAGTTTTGACTCAGATACATTGAAGTTTAGGTTCCTCCAGCCATCTTAAATTTCAACAAAAGCCTAGGCTACAAACATTAATATGGGCAGTAATTCATTTGCATTTTAGAAAAACCAGAAAGTCAGACAAGAGTGGTGCCTAGGATCAAGTCTTAAGGAACTCCTACATTTACAAGCCAGAAGGATGAGGTCAAGTAAGGTTAGCAGTGTAATTGTACACTGGATATAGAACATGGAGGTCACTGGTAACGAATGAATATTTATTTACTAATGATATCACAATTGTGATATACATACAAAAATGCAAAAACTGTATGTGCATAGCTTATTAACCATCAAAAAATAAATATACCTAGAAAACATCTCTCAATTCAAGAAGTAGAACTATACCAGATTCCAGAAGCCCCCTTATGTCCGACCTAATCACTACCTTTTTCCTATTCCCCAATCTTAACCATTATTTTGATTTCTAGTATGGTTGATTATTATCACTTGCTTTCGTACTTTGTATACATAGAATCCCACATATGTATTATTTTGTGTGTGGCTTCTTTCACTCAATATTGTAGGTATGAGATTGATTCCTATTGTTGTAGCACTGGTTTGTTCATATTCATTGCTATATACTATTCCATTGCATGAGTATCCCATAATTTTTTCATTGATTGGAAGATTTTTTATTGAGGTATAGTCGATTCACAATACTATATTAGTTTAGGTGTACAACATAGTGACTCAAAACTTATATAGATTACACTCCAAAGTTACTATAAAATATTGGCTATATTCTCTAAGCTATATAATATATCCGTGTAGCTTATTTTATACATAGGTGTTTGTACCTCTTAATCCCCTACTCCTATCTTGCCTCTCTTGTCTTCCCACTCTCCACTAGTAGCCACTAGTTTGTTTTCTATATATGTTTCTGTTGTTATATTCTGTTTTGTTATATTCAATCGTTCATTTGATTTTTTTTCAGATTCCACAAATAAGTATTTGTCTTTCTCTGTATGACTTATTTCACTAAGCATAATACCCTCCATTTCCACCAATGTTGCTGCAAATGGAAAATTTTCATTCTTTTTTATGGCCAATTATATGTATATGTAATATATGATATATATATATATATATATATATATATATATAATATATATATCACATCTTCTTTACCCATTCATCTGTTGATGGACACTTAGGTTGCTTCCATATCTAGACTTGTATAAATAATGCTGCTATGAACATTGATGTGCATATTTTTCCAAATTAGTGTTTTCATTGTCTTCAGATACATACCCATGAGTGAAATTTCTGGATCATATGGTAGTTCTATTTTTAGTTTTTTGAGACACCTGCATACTGGTGTAATTCGCTGCACCAATTTACATTCTGATCAACAATGTACAAGAGTTCCTTTGCTCCACATCCCTGCCAACATTTGTTATTTGTGCTCTTTTTGATGATAGCCCTTCTAATAGGTATGAGGTATTTCATGGTTTTAACTTGCATTTCTCTGATGATTAGTAATGTTGAGCATCTCCTCATGTGGCTGTTGGCTATCTGTATGTCTTCTTTGGAAAAATGTTCATTCAGGTCTTCCGTCCAGTTTTTAATCAGATTGAGTTTTTTGATATGAAATTCTATGAACTGTTCATGCATTTTGAATATTAACCCCTTATTGTTCATATCATTTGCAAATATTCTCTCCTATTCAGTAGGTCGTCTTTTTGTACTGTCAATGGTTTCCTCTGTTGTGAAATTAGGTCCCATTTGTTTATTTTTGCTTTTGTGTGTGTGTCTTTTTTTTTTTTTTAGGTTCGTATCCATGGCACATGGAAGTTCCTAGGCTAGGGGCTAAATCAGAGCTGTAGCCACCGGCCTGTGCCACAGCCACAGCAATGCCAGATCTGAGCTGCATCTGCAACCTACACCACAGTTCATGGCAACCCTGGATCTTGAACCCACTGAACAAGGCCAGGGATCGAACCCGCAACCTCATGGTTCCTAGTCAGATTTGTATCTGCTTCTCCCCATCCCTTCTACCCTTCTGCTCTAAGAACTTTATCATGGAGATCAATCTAGTTTCTCTTCTGCAAAATACAACTCTACGAAGGGAGAAAAAGAGGGAAAAAAATCAGACTGAGGATTCTATTTGTGAGGCACAGAGGTGGTGGGGAAAATCTATAAACATTCCTACACTAATCATTTTTGTCTTATTCAATTTCTTAAAGAGTCCTGGTTTTTCATCAGATTCAGTGTAAGAACCATCAAAAGAACAAAAGTCAGCTTGGGGGAGAGGAGGCAAAGGTGGGGGCATGTAGACTGTGACTCTAGGAACTGAGCAAGGCCAGCAGATCATTCTGTCACAGTCAGATTGGTCCATAAATGGGCCACCATGTCTGTGGTTATCCACTCTGCCCATACTGCATCCCAAAACAATCAGCTATGCACTGATAAAGGCTTCGAACAAAGCTAATGGAGAGATCGGGTATCACTTCAAAGGACACATTCATTGTAAACGTACTCTGCTTTGAACAAGACCCATTAGGAAACCCTGAGTAAACTGCCCATTTAGGTCATCCAAACCAGAAATAAGTGATCTTTTCATTCCAATCAATTAAGAAGTTAATGAAGATATGTAAACAGTGATTCTATCAGACCACAAACCTGCTGTGTACACACCATAAAGAGACTTTGTGGTAAGACACAAAAGAAATGAAACACAAGAGTAGAAAAGATAGAAATAAAATGTGCCCTAACGTCACTTTCCTTTCTCAGTTAACTTCTACCCAAACTTCAAGTCCCAGCTAAGGGCTTATCTTTTTGTGTGCCCTCACTCCAGGCCTGGCTAAATATCTCATCTCACTCTGTCTTTCCCTTTTTTTTTTTTTTCTTTTTTTTGCTTTTTAGGGCCGAACTCGTGGCATATGGAAGTTCCCAGGCTAGGGGGTCAAATCAGAGCTACAGCTGACGGCCTACACCACAGTCACAGCAACGCCAGATCCCAGCATTGTGTCTGTGACCTACACCACAGCTCGTGACAATGCCCATTTAGGTCATCCAAAGCAGAAATAAGTTATCTTTTCATTCCAATCAATTAGAATGAAATCCTTAACCCATTGAGCAAGGCCAGGGATCAAACCCTCATCCTCGTGGATCCTAGTCAGATTCATTAACCACTGAGCCACAAAAAGAACTCCCTAAATGTCTCACCTCTTGTTCCACTGCATCCTATGAGCACTATCATTTCACTACCACATGGTTATTAAAGTTGTCTGTCTCCTCTACTCAACTGTGAGCATCTAGAGATCAAGAACAAGATCTTATCTTTGTTTTCTGAGCACATACAGGACCTGTTACAAAGTAGGTAACTATTCATTGATAAGCCAGGCTTCAAATTTTATGCTTCTTCTGAAAAAGAAGCTGACGCAAAAACATAGAAAACAAACTAGTGGTTACCACTGGGGAGAGGGAAGGAAGAGGGCCAATACAGGGTTAGAGGATTCAAAAAAGGGATATTATGAGATTATATGAAATCATGTGTGTGAAACTTTTGAAAATTATAAAGCACTATAGAATTGCTTAAGTAAATTAATTAAATTAAAAAATATATACACAAAAAATGCTGTTTCTACTATACTATCCTGCTTCCTAGAATAAAAAGATATAAATCGTTTACCTATCATTTAGCATCTGGGAAGTTTTGCAGACATGCTAGTTATACAAGAATTGGCGGTACCCTCTGCCAAAATTTCTGCCTACAGATTATGCAGTTGAGCCCCATTTTCTTGGAAAGCAATGGGGGTCAGGAGCAGGGAGTTGATGGGAGCTGGTGGGGGAACTAAGGAACAGAATCTTCACCCACCCTTCAGTCACTGATGGAAGCACATTCTCACATTACTCAGCCTTTCAAAGCAAACTTTCCAAACCGCTTCTAACCATATGCCATACAGAGTTTCTCTCTGAATCATTCAAGAGACATCTAGATGTGGGTAAGATAGCTCCAAGTCATTGCAATAGTGTCTTTCTTAAGCATCACGTGTGCTACAACATCTCAAAGAGAATACTTGTGGTTTGAGCCTTCTGAATCAGGATACAGAGAAGTCCAACATCTGAGACCCATTTAATAGAAGGAAAAAAATTGAACCCTGCAATGAATCCACCTGTACCAGGTTCACCTACCATGCTGTGTGAAAGGCAGTTTCTTGGGTCTTCCCCAGATCTAGGGAAGAAGATTCTTTGAGGTTGGAAGCTAGAGATCTCCCTTCTTTATAAGCTCCTCTTCATCAAAACTCAGCTCAGAAGTTGTATATTCAGGGAAGCCTTTTTTAGACCCCGACTCAGGTTACAAGCCACCCCAACACCTCCTCTCATCATGCTTACCACACTGTCCCCTTGCTACACTGGGTTCAAGAGGGCAGCAGGTTTACCTTCTTGTTCACCGTTGATCCCCCAGGGTTTTGATCAGTGCTGATGAACTGAATGAATGATTCTTATGTACTCTAAAGATGGATAGCCAGATACTAGGGCTGAAGCTCCTGACCAGAGCATGTAAGGCGCTCTGAGGTCTGGCCCCCACCTAATTCTCCACCATTCTCCTCCTCAGCTCTCTGCTTCACACTCAATACTTCAATACCATGTAATTGCTGGTTGTTCCTTGCACAGTCCCTTACTTCCCTATGTCTTTGCTCAATGTGTCCCTTCTTATTCTGAAGCCCTATCACTATATTCAGTCTCCTCACACCCTCTTCCAGACACACCTCCTGCCACTGGATAATTCCCATTCTTTCTTTTTAAGTTTCTACTGAGGCATCTCCTCCTTGCAGGAAGTGTTCCCACTCCCCACTACTTCACAATAGCCTCTCTTCTCTGGGATCAGTGACAGTCAATACACGTGTCCATTTTTGCCCTTACCACACTGTTTGGTAATTCTCTCTCCCTATGTTGGTCTTCTGCATCAGACTATGAACTCCTTGAGGATGTGGACCAAATCTTATTAATCTATCCATCCTGAGGTTCTATCCTAGTTCTTGGCATAGAGTAGTTATCCAACAAATTACTGTTTAATGAATGAATGATGAGAGGATAGAGTCAAATCATCAGGCACAACTGCTCACAGAAACAGCAACACGAGCATCTGAACATTGCCTAAACTGCTGATCGGATTGCTTGATCTCAACAGGGCATCAAGAGTTGAGGGCCTCTGTGCAAAAAGCCAGTCATCTTATCAGATTCATAAGGAAGGGTAAGCCAGAAAGGATCGATATGTATGGCTACTCCAAATCAGACAGAGAAGAAGCTGAGAATTCCAAGACTCATTAGCCATGTCACAGTGAGAAACTAACTCATAAGCCTGGATGCAGGTCAGGGCAAGTAACTGGACAAAACAGTGGCCAGAGAATATGGAACAAAGTAAAGAAGGTGGGGACAGGGATCCAAGAGAAAGTCCATAAGACAATGAATCAGTCGTGGTGGTTTCTGAGTGAGCTAGCCCTCAGCTGCCCTGGTGAACTTGTGATAGCATCTTAAAGTGACAGTGCTCCCAAGATAGGATCTGAAATAATGTGTCACTAAGTTCGAGGTTAAAGGAATGAAAATCATATTGTGGTTCTTACCAAAAGGCCAGGGTTTTGGTCTCTTGTTGCTACTTTAACAAATTACCACAAATTTAGTGGCTTAAACACCACAAATTTGTCATCCTGCAGTTCTAGAAAAGTCTAAAACAGAGTCACACAGAGCTAAAATCAAAATACCAGCAGAGCTGTGTTCTTTCAAGAGGCTTCAGGGGATACTCTGTTTCTTGTTTTTCCAGCTTCCAAAGGCTACCTCCATTCTTGGTTCATGCCTCTTTCTAGCAATACCATTACTCTGACCTCTGCTTCCATCATCAGAGCTCCTTCTCCAACTCTTTCACTCTGACCTTCCTGCCTCCCTCCTATAAGAGCACTTGTAAATACATTGGGCTCATTCAAATAATCCAAGATATTTTCCCTGTCTTAAGATCTTAATTTGATTAAGATCTTAACCTTTGCAAAGTGCCTCTCATCATGTAAAGTAACATACTCCCAGGTTCCTGAATTAAGACATGAATATCTTTTGGGAATCCTTATTCTATTTACTACACTCATCCATAAGAAAAAAACACACTATTTTAAATACTGAATCGGGTTTTGATAAAAACAGTAAGTGTAATTCTAAACGTCCTATCAGTGATAGGCAACCAAGAAAATGATATAAAAGATGTGGAAAACAGAGGACAGAGAAAAGAAAATTACAACTGTGCAATAACGTATAGTTTCAATTGATTTTCCTCAATTAAAAATTCAAATAGAGGAGGAGTTCCCATCATGGCTCAGCAGTAACAATCATGACTAGTATCCATGGGGATGCGGGTTCAATCCCTGGCCTCGCTCAGTGGGCTAAGGATCTGGCATTGTTGTGAACTGTGGTGTAGGTCAAAGACACGGCTCAGATCTGGCGTTGCTGTAGCTGTGGCATAGGCCAGCAGCTAGAGCTCTGATGCTATCCCTAGCTTGGGAACATTCATATGCCTTGGATTTGGTCCCAAAAAGACCAAAAAAAATTAAAAATTTCAAAAATAAACACGACACTGTCACTCCTGAAGGAAGGTAACAATTGGACACCATTACCTTCTCGCCCATTGGTTAGCATGTCCCCTCTCCAGTTCCCCTCTCTCTGTGAGCACTCTCAATACAGGTAGTAACCTCTGGGTGTACTGATGCCAGAATGCATGTAGCACAAGGATTCCCTGAAAGACATGAAAAGGAGAAGCATCAAAAAGGACTCAACACAAGACATGAAAAGAAGGAGTCCTTTTTTTCCTTCCAAAGAAAAAAAATAGCAAATGCTTAAAAAAAGAGGATTTTTGCATCTATAAATTACTGGCGATAAAGAGAAAATATTTTAAATGCCATATGTGATCACAATGAAAAGGCACATTTTCTGACCAGCTCAGACAAAGGCAAGTTACAAACTATTAGTAGATGGTGGCAGATGGTGCTAGTAGGGGTCAGTGCTAAGTAAGTCAGGACTGCAAAGGTGGGGGGTTGTCGCCCACAACAATGTAATTTACCCTCTTTCCAGCCACAGAGGAAGAAAAGTTATTATCAGTAAATAGCTGGTAACGTTGGCAGATAGTATCTTTCTTTAATGTGTCTAATTTTCTTCCTTAGATAAAATGAAAGAGAAAACAAAAATAAGTTCACAGGTCTTTTCAATGCCTTGACTGAGGCCACTATTATTTTTTTTTATTTTTTTTAAAGACAGTTTAGTTTATCCCTGAAAAGTTCTTTTCACATAATTTTAAAGGTGTTGAAGATTCATAGTTTAAAAAAAAATGCCAGCATGTTTATCAGCACTAGGGCCCATGGAAAGACCTAAAAATGTAATAGAAGAGGAAACAATAAATTGAGGCCTGGAGATAATTTTTATAAAAGAAAAAAAAATGTGGCAGTGAAGAAGGAATGAGGGCATATGTCTTTCTCAGAAACTGGAAGAAAGCTGAGAAGAAGTCATGAAACTCGATGGGGATGGGGACAGGAAGCTGGGAAATTCTGTCACAAGAACCTTGACATTTCTCTCATGAAAGTCAAGGCAAGCTGACCACTCATTTGGTGGGGAGCAGGGGCCAAACAAAACAGTGGAAGATATTTGAGGGCAATGATGAAATTTTACAAGAGTTCCCAAGGATAATTGGGAAAGGGAGCTAACCACATTACTGAACAGTGTTGCAGGTCCATCTGAGATTGGATGACCACCTGGATTTTGGGATGACAAATTCACAGAGGCAGAAATTCATCCAGTTATATGAATTTTTCCAATAGCCTAAATGTAGAAGCACAGAAAGGGGAAGGCTGAATTGACTCAAGTTTGACAGTCTGCAGGAATCAATTGCATAAAAAACAAACACAATATGGGCTATACAACCATCAAAGCTGCAGGAGAAGAGAGAATTCACGATGTATGGAGGGGAATTAGAGAGATTTAAGCACAGAAAGGATATGGTCAATGTTAGCTTTGATTCTGTCTGCTACACAGTGGAAGATACAACAGAACAGGGCTAAGACTGAAGGCAGTGAGATCAGGAGGGGCTGTCACACGAATCTAAGACAAGGATCTGAACCAACAAAGGCCGTGCATTAGTTTCCTGTGGCCATCATAACAAATTACTACAAACTGGATGGCTACTCTTTCTCTCTTGGTCTTACAC
Organism: Catagonus wagneri; assembly: GCA_004024745.2. Taxonomy (NCBI): domain Eukaryota; kingdom Metazoa; phylum Chordata; class Mammalia; order Artiodactyla; family Tayassuidae; genus Catagonus; species Catagonus wagneri. The sequence goes on from PVHT020000065.1 coordinate 6,826,483, forward strand.
TCCTGGAAGCCAGAAGTCCAAGATCAAGTCTCTGGAGGTGCTAGAGGGGAACCCTTCCTTGACTTTTCCAGCTCCTGGTGGCTGTTAGCGCTTCTAGACTTCCTTAGCTTGTGACCACAACACGCCAATCTCTGCCTCTGTCTTTACCTTCACCTTGCCTTCTACTCAGTGTTTCCGTATCTTCTTCTCTTCTGCCACAATTCTCCGTCCTCCTTTCTCTTATACTCTCATCTTAAGATCCTTAATTTAATTACACCTGAAATGACTCTTTCCACATAACGTAACATTCCAAGCTCTAGGGATTTAGATGTGAACCTCTCTTTTGGGGACCACCATTCAACCCATCACAGGTAATAAACGTGAAGAGGGAGAAACAAATCTGAGAATTGTTTAAGAGGTTCAGCCAGCAGAATTTGATGATTAACTGACTGTGGGGAATGAAGGGGAGTGAGGAATCAAGAATAACTTCCAACTAAATACTTAAGTGACAACTAGGTGTTCAACAGACAGAGAATTTGGATGGAAGAGCCCTTTTAATAAAGAAGATGACTTTTTTTTATTTTTTTCCATTACTTAAATAATTTTATTACAATTTTAGGTGTACAAAAATCATCACAACTCAATTTGTTAGCACTTCCATCCCAAACCCTCAGTGCATCCCCCCACCCCCAGATTGCCTCATTTGGAAACCACAGATTTTCCAAAGTCTGTGAGTCATTATCTGTTCTGCAAAGAAGTTCACTGTGTCCTTTTTTTAGTTTCCACATGTAAGTGGTAGTATTTGATGTTGGTGTCTAAATGTATAAAGAAGGTCACTTCTTTTTAAACATGTTGATTTTGAGGTGTCCATGAGGCATCTAGATGTTCAGCAGAAAACAGGATCTATACACCTGAATCTCAAGAGAGAGAGCTGGGCTAGAGACAGAGATTTGGGAGATTATGGGCATAGAAATGGTAATTTAAAACCTCAGAGTGGATAATATTGCAAATAATAGGTAAAACAAGTAGCAGAAAATATTGTACCTATTAATAATAAAAATAGGTAGCATATTAATATAATAGTAAATTAATAAATAATAGTAAATTAATAAATAATAATGATAAAATAATAATTTAATAATAAATAATAATAATACAAATAAAAATAGGTAGCATAGTAAAATACTAGGTAGCATAAAATATTGCTACCTATTAATAAAAAAATATTGAAAACAATAGGTAGCAAGAATTACTGAAGATTGGAAATGGACACCTGGCCATTAAGGAGTAGACAGAGGGATGACAGACCATAAAAGAGACCAAAAATTAATGGTAAACATGTACAAATAATTCCAAGAGAGTGTTATGTCCAGAAGCCAAAAAAACAGTTTCTACAAATGAGGAAAAATAAGCAAAGTCAAAATAAAGTAGAAAGGGCAAGTGAGATGACTGAAGTCTTGAAGCAAGTGATAGAGGGAGAAAGATGTCATATAGGTCCTCAAATGAAAACCTGCCCAGACAATGGGAAAGCACATACAAAAGTCATGAGCATTTCACAAATGCACAAAGAACAGCACGGAAGCCAGTGTGCTTGTAACAGAGTGAATGATGATGTAAGAAAGAAATGGGATGAGAGGTCCTTTAACCTAACATGAGTAGGACCTACTGCTTAACATAAGTAGAACCTTCTTGGGCATTTTAAGAACTGTGGATTTTATTCTGAGTAAAACTGGACAGCTATCAGAGAGTTTTCTACAGAGGAATGACATGATCAGACTTCCATTTTAATAAGATCACTTGGGCAACTGTGTGAGAATAAGAAACAAGGCTTAGAAGACACGTTGGAGACACTGTAAAAACAAAGATATAATTACAGAGACCAGTTAGAAGGTTATTGCAACATCTCAACAAGAGGTGATGGCAGCTTAGACAAAAACGGTAGCCATGAAGATGAGAGGAAGGGATGTAATTATTGATATATTTGAAAGTGGAGTCAGAAAGATAACTAAAGGATTAGATACAGAGTGAGAAAAAGACAAATCAAAGATGATTCCAAGGATCTTAGCCAAGTCATTAGAAGCCTGGAGTAACCATCAGGAGGCAGCCCCCCTTCTATGTATAAATAGCAGACTTATTATACAAATGAAACTGCAAGGTTAGAGTCCAATCCTTTATTCCAACCAGATTGCCTGTCCTAAGCCTCTTTTATGTAATAATTTTAGTGCTGCCACTTGTATGATGCTTTCAGGGCCCTGTAAAACTCTATGTCACTGGAGTGTAAAGTGCAAAAGTGAGAACAAGAAATAAGCTTCAAGGAGTTCCCATTGTAGCTCAGTGGTAACAAACCCAACTAGTATCCACAAGGACACAAGTTCGATCTCTGGCCTTGCTCAGTGGGCGAAGCATCTGGCGTTGCCGAGAGCTACCATGTAGGTTGCAGAAGAGGCTCAGATCTGGCACTGCTGTGACTGTGGCATAGGCCAGCAGCTTACGCTGATTTGACCCCTAGCCTGGGAACTTTCATATGCATGAGTGCAGCCCTAAAAAGACAAAAAAAAATTAAGAAAGAAAGAAGTTTCAAAATATATGATGAAGACAGACAGTAGAGAGCTAGGAAAGAAGTTAAACTACTTTGCGGAGTTCCTGTCATGGCTCAGTGGTTAATGAACTTGACTAGTAGCTGTGAGGACGGGGGTTTGATCCCTGGCCTTGCCCAGTGGGTTGGGGATCCGGCATTGTCGTGAGCTGTGGTGTAGGTCGCAGATGCATCTTGGATCCTATGTTGCTGTGGCTGTGGTGTAGGCCAGCAGCTAATTCTCTGATACAGACCCCTGGCCTGGGAACCTCCATATGCCATGGGTGCAGCCCTAAAAAGACAAAAGACAGGAAAAAAAAGAAAGAAAGAAGTTAAACTACTTTGGAAGAATCTCACTTGATTGTCTTATAGGACATTGCACTGCACACTACAGACATGAAAATGTACATGTTACTCCCATAATTCACCAAAAAACACAATGATTCACTCCTAGCAAGAAAGATCCTGGAAAACTTTGATTAAATTGAACCCATTAGTTCCACATCATTGCTGAAAAATTCACACTTGGGAGGAAGGACAATTAAGATTGTTCTTCATGAGACTATGAGCCAACTGCACATGCTCAATATCCTCCCCGCCACAATCAGGAATCATAAGCTATTAATATTGTGAAATGATACCAGAAAATTGAATAGGGTTGCTTCTCAAACCCTGAGTATCATATGAGATGTAACAGATCAGAGCTTGGCTCAGTACTATATGGAAATGACGGAGGGGTGTGTTCTATTTTCAGTGCCTCTCAGTCACTCAGCAAAGTCCGAATTATGGGAATAAGCTATTGCAAATGCAAATTATATTTGCTCTGAAATTTATTGTTAAGATGTGAGGTCTCATGTTAAGTGTTCATATCACAGTAAAATGAAATTTTAAAAATAAAGGTTAAAAAAAATGTCTGGGCCCAGTGAGTTCTTTCAAACTTTCAATAAATCCTGAACTTCTCTATTATTTATACTGTCCTAGAGTTACAGAAGACAAGAGTTTCAGCAATTCATTTAACAAAGTTGGTACATTCCTGGCAGCGGAGGGAAGGGAGCCTTAACAAACATTCCCATCTTAATATCAGGAATAAGAAAAGGATACCTGTTATTACCATTACTTTTCAATCGTGTAAATACAAGCCAACAATCAAAAAATAAACAAAAGAATAAATATTGGGAAGACGGATACAAAATTACAATTACTAACAAGTGATATGATATTGGCAAATTAAATCCAATTGTATATTTGAATATGACTGCATCATGACTCACCATTCTTTTACTCCCCAAAGAGAAGAAAATCTCCATCAACATTTAACTTCCCAGGTGGGGGCATATCTACCAAATACAACACTAAAGATAGTCACCAAACCACAAAAGAAGGGACCAAAAAAAAAAAGACCACCAAAAACAAATGCAAAACATTTAACAAAATGGCAGTAAGAACATACATATCAATAATTACCTTAAATGTAAATGTAATAATGCCCCAACCAAAAGACATCGACTGCTTGAATGGATACCAAAACAATGTGCATATACAGGCTGCCTTCAAGAGACCCACTTCAGTTTTAGGTACACATACAAGTTGAAAGTGAGATGATGGAAGAAAATATTAAATGCAAATGGGAATCAAAAGAAAACTGGAGTAGCAATACTGATATCAGACAAAATAGACTTTAAAATAAAAAATATTATAAGAGACAAAGAAGGACATTACATAATGATCAAAGGATCAACCCAAGAAGAAGATATAACCACTGTAAATATATATGCACCCAACATAGTGTCACCTTAGTATATAAGGCAACTGTTAACAACCCTAAAAGGAGAAATTGACAATAACACAATAACACAATAATAGTGGGGGATTTTTAACACCACACCTACAGCAATGGGCAGATCATCCAGACAGAAAATCAACAAGAAAACAGAGGCCATAAATGACGCATTAGACCAGATAAACTTTATAGATATTTCTAGAACATTCCATCCAAAAGCAACAGAATACACATTATTCTCAAGTGTACACAGAACATTCTCTAGGATAGATCACATTCTGGGACACAAAACATGCCTCTGTGGATTTAAGAAAATTGAAATCTCATCAAGCATCTTTTCTGACCACAACACTATACGACTGGAAATCAACAACAAGAAAAAGAATGTAAACACACACACACACGTGGAGACTAAACAACATGCTTCTAAACAACCAATGGGTCACTGAAGAAATCAAAGAGGAAATTAAAAAATACCTAGAAGCAAGTGACAGCAAAGACATAACAGTCCAAAACCTATGGGGTGCAGCAAAAGCAGTTCTAAGAGGGAAGTTTACAGCAATACAAGCTATAATGAAACAAGAAAAAGCTTAAATAAACAACCTAACTTTATATCTAAAGCAACTAGAGAGAGAAGAACAGACAAGACCTAAAGTCAGCAAAAGGAAAGAAATCATAAAGATCAGAGCAGAAATCAATGAAATAAAAGAAATCCATAGAAAAGATCAAAGAAATTAAATGCTGGTTCTTTGAAAAGATCAATAAAATTGATAAACCCTTAGCCAGACTCACCAAGAAAAAAGAGAGAGGATTCATCAATAAAATTAGAAATGAAAAAGGAGAAGTAACAATGGACATCACAGAAATACAAAGGATCATAAGAGACTACTACAAGAAACTATATGCCAATAAAATGTACAACCTAAAGAAATGGACAAATTCTTAGAAAAGTACAATTTTCCAAGACTAAACCAAGACAGAATAGAAAAGATGAACAGACCAATCACAAGTACTGAAACTGAAACTGAGATTAAAAAACTTCCAACAAACAAAAGTCCAGGACCAGATGGCTTCACAGGTGAATTCTATCAAACATTTAGAGAAGAGCTAACACCTATCCTTCTAAAACTATTCCAAAAAATTGTAGAGGAAGGAACACTCCCAAACTCATTCTATAAGGCCACTATCACCCTGATACCAAAACCAGACAAAGATATCACAAAAAAAGAAAACTACAGACCAATATCACTGATGAACATAGATGCAAAAAACCTCAACAAAATACTGGCAAACTGAATCCAACAATATATTAAAAGGACTGTATATCATGATCAAGTGGGATTTATCCCAGGGATGGAAGGACTCTTCAATATCCACAAATCAATCAGTGTGACACACCACATTTAAAAAACTGAAGAATAAAAACTATATGATCCTCTCAAGAGATGCAGAAAAAGCTTTTGACAGAATCCAACACCCATTTCTGATAAAATCCCTTCAAAAAGTGGGCATAGAGGGAACCTACCTCAACATAATAAAGGCCATATATGACAAACCCACAGCTAATATCACTCTTGACAGTGAAAAGCTGAAAGCTTTCCTGCTTAGTTCAGGAACAAGACAAGGATGTCCACTCTTGCCACAAATATTCAACATAGTTTTGGAAGCCCTAGCCACAACCATCAGAGAAGAAAAAGAAATAAAAGGAATCCAAAATGGAAAGGAAGAAGTAAAACTAACACTGTTTGCAGATGACATGAGAAAATCCTAAAGACACTACCAAAAAAACTGTTAGAGCTCACTGATGAATTTGGCAAAGTCGCAGGATACAAAATTAACAGAGAAATTGACTGCATTTCTATATTCTAACAACAAAAGATCAGAAAGAGAAATTAGGGAAATAATCCTGTTTACATTGCATCAAAAAGAATAATATACTTAGGAATTAACCTACCTAAAGAGACAAAAGATCTGTACTCTGAAAACTATAAGATGGTGGTGAAAGAAATCGAAGATGATACAAACAGATCAAAAGATATACCATGCTCTTGGATTGGAAGAATTAATATTATCAAATTGACTATACTACCCAAGACAATCTACAGATTCACTTGCAATCCCTTTCAAATTACCAAGGACATTTTTCACAGAACTAGAACAAAATATTTTAAAGTTTCTATGGAAGCACAAAAGACCCAGAATAGCCAAAGCCATCCTGAGAAAGAAAAATGGAAATGAAGGAATGAGTATCTCTGACTTCAGACTATACTACAAAGCTACAGTCATTAAAACTGTATGGTACTAGCACAAAAACAGAAATATAGATCAGTGGAACAGGATAGAAAGCCCCAGAATTAAACCCACGCACCTATGGTCAGCTAAGCTATGACAAAGGAGGTAAGAATACACAATGGAGAAAAGACAGTCCCTTCAATGAGTGGTGCTGGGAAAACAGACAGCTACATGGAAAAGAATGAAATGAGAACATTTCCTAATACTGTACACAAAAATAAACTCAAAATGGATTAAAGACTTAAATATAAGACCAGATACTATAAAACTCTTAGAGGGTTTTAAGAGGCCAAACATTTTTCAACATAAATCACAGCAATATCTTCTCAGATCGACCTCCTAGAGTAACGACGATAAAAACAAAAATAAACAAATGGGACCTAATTAAACTTAAAAGGTTTTGCACAGCAAAGGAAATCCTAAACAAAACGAAAAGAGAGCCCAAAGAACGGGAGAAAATATTTGCAAATGAAGTGACTGACAAGGGAGTAATCTCCAAAATTTATAAACACGTACTGAGCTCTTATACCAAAAAAAAACAAATACCATCAAAAAATCGGCAAAAGATCTAAACAGACAGTTCTCCAAAGAAGACATATAGACGGCCAAAAAGCACATGAAAAGGTGTTCAACATCACTCATCATTAGAAAAACGCAAATCAAAACTACTATTAGGTACCACCTTACACCAGCCAGAATGGCCATCATCAAAAACTCTACAAACAAAAATGCTGGAGAGGGTGTGGAGAAAAGGAAACCCTATTACACTGTTGGTGGGAATGTAAATTGGTGAAACCACTGTGAAAAACAGTATGGAGATTCCTCAAAAAACTAAAAATGGAATTACCATTTGATCCAGCAATCCCACTCCTGGGCATCTACCCAGAGAAATCCACTACTCAAAAAGATACATGTACTCTAACACTCATTGCAGCACTCTATACAATAGCCAAGACATGGAAACAACCTAAGTGCCCATCGACAGAGGATTGGATAAAGAAGAAGTGGTACATATACACAACGGAATATTACTCAGCCACAAAAAAGGAAAGAAATAATGGCATTTGCAGCAACATGGATGAACCTAGAAATTATCATGCTAAGTGAAGTTAGTCAGACAGTGAGACACCAATGTCATATGCTATCACTTATATGTGGAATCTAAAAAAAAGAAACAATGAACTTCTTTGCAGAACAGATATTGACTCACAGACTTTGAAAAACTTATGGTTTCTAGAGGAGACAGGTGGGGGGATGGGCTGGGGGTTTGGGATGGAAATGCTATAAAATTGGGTTGTGATGATCATTGTACAACTATAAATGTAATAAAACTCACTGAGTTAAAAAAAGAAAGTTCTAAAGTTTACATGGAATAGCCAACACATTATTGAAGAAGAACAAAGTTGGAAGAATGACACTGACTTCAAGACTTACTACAAAGCCACAGGAATCACAACCATGTGGTACTAATGAAAGAACAGATCAATAGAACATAACAGAAAGCACAGAAAGAGACACACATAAATATAGTAAACTGATATTAGACAAAGGAGAAAAGGTAATGCAATGGAACAAAGATGGGCTTTTCAACAAATAGTACTAGAACAACTGGGCATCTACATGTAAAACAGTGAATCTAGACCCACACATTATGCCCTTCACAAAAATTAACTCAAGATGCATCATAAACTTAAATATAAAATGCAAAACCATAAAACTCCTATAAGATAACATAGGAGAGAACGTACATGACTTTGGGCTTGGTAATGATTTTTAGATACCACACCAAAAGCATGATCCATAAAAGCATTATCCATTGATAAGCTGAATTTCATTAAAATTAAAAACTTCTTATTTTGCTCAAGATAATTAGAAGTTAAGTCACATAGTGGGGAAAAATATTTATAAAAGACATCTAATAAAGGACTGTTGTTCAAAATATAAAAGAACTCTTAAATGTCAATAATGAGAAAACAAGCCAGAGTTTAAAAAAATTAAATACATGGAAATAAAAACATAAAACTACCTTAAAAATAAAAATAAAAAATAGAAAATAAACCAGAGTTCCCATTGTGGCTCAGTGAGTTAAGGACCCAATGTTATTTCTATGAGGATGAGGGTTCAATCCTTGGCCTGGCTCAGTGTGTTTAGGATACAGCATTGCTACAAGCTGCAGTGTGGATCACAGATGCAGCTTGGGTGCAGTGTTGCCAAGGCTGTGGCATAAGCCTCAGCTGCAGCTCCAATTCAACCCCTAGCTCAGGAACTTCTGTATGCCACAGGTACAGCTATAAAATGAAAAAAAAAAAAGAAAACAAACCAATTTTTAAAATAGGTCAAATATTTTAATAAACATTTTACAAGAAAGATACACAGATGGCAAACAAAGCATATAAAAGATGGTTCATATCATATATCATCATGGAAATATAAATTAAAAGATCAATGAGATATCGCTAGACACCTATTAGAATGACCAACAGCTGGAACTCCGACAGCAACAAACGCTAGTGAGGATATAGAGGAACAGGAACTCTCATACATTGCTGATGAGAATGCAAAGTGGTACAGCCACTTTGGAAAACTTACGAAACTAAATTAAACTAAACATACACTTACCATACAATCCAGCAATTGTGCACCTTGGTATTTATCCCCAGGAGTTAAAAACTTATATTCACACAAAAGTGTGCACCAGGATATTTACATCACCTTTATTCATAATTGCCAAATTTTGAAACCAATCAAGATGTCCTTCAGTAGGTGAACGGATAAATAAATTGCGGTAGATCCAAAGAGTGGCATATTATTCAGTACTAAAAAGAAATGAGCTATCAAGCTACAAAAAGATATGAAAGAATCTTAAGTGCTTATTACTAAGTAAAAAAAGCCAATCTGAAAAGGCAACATACTTTATGATTCCTATCATTTGGCATCCTGGAAAAGGAAAATCTATGGAGATCAGAGGTTATGAGGGATTTGGAGGAAAGAAAGTGGCAACAGATGGGACACGGGACTTTTAAGGCAGTGAAAATACACCATAGGATATTATAATGATGGATAATTGTCAATACACATTTGTCCACACGACAGAATGTAGAGCTCCAATAGTAAACCCTACCTTAATTATGGACGTGGGTGAATATGATGTGTCAATGTAGATGTTTATCAATTTTAACAAATGTACCATTGCTATGAATGATGTTGACAATGGGGGGGGCTATGCATGTGTGGGGGCAGGGGTATATGGGAAATCTTTGTACTGTATACTCAGTTTGCTGTGAAAACTAAAACAGTTCTAAAGAAAATGCAATGCAAAATATCAATAAATTTGATCTTTTGATTTCAATTTCTCATATAGTTTTAAAAGGCAAAGTCAAAAAAATGTGCCACTTTTGCCTCTGAGAGGTCGAAAAGGTAAAGGAAAGTGAGCATTCCCATCCATTCCTGGTGAAAGTATATACTGATGCAATATTTAACTAGATAATTAAACAAGTCATATCAAAAACATTAAAAGAGCACATACTTTTTGACCCGGTGATTTTATTTTTAAAAATTTATCCTAAGTAAATAACCATGCTTATGCACAAAAGTGCATACACAAATATATTTACAATAGCAAAACATGTAGATACACTATAAGTGATTAATTAAATTATAGTACATTCATACAACAAAATACGATGCAATCATTAAAACTGATGCACCAGAATAACTGAAATGTACACTAAAGATATAAATGGGGAAAATATTACTAAAAGATTAATAGTGTTAGGATTGTGGAGGGGTTATTTTCTTCTTTGTATTCATCTGTTTCCTAAATTTTCTATAATAAGCATGCGCTGCTTTCGAGTGAAAATATTTTCACTGTTTGACTCCCCCTCACAAAAACCAGTTGAAAGGAAATAAACTTCCTATCCCGTGTTAGACACTTTGAACAGACTGTCTCTGATTCTTACTGTAATATAACCAAGTAATTATTATCTATATTTTCAGTGAGGAAACTGAGGTACAAAGCAAGAGTAACATTCCCAAAATCAGTCAGGTACTACGAAGGTTATTTTAATGTGTCAACCTAAAATCATATTGTGTCCAGATTAAACATTACTTCTTAGTGAAGGCGTTTCCAGATGAGATTAGCATTTGAAATGGTCTCAGTAAATTGGATTGCCCTCCCTCATGTGGGCAGATATCATACAAAGCATTGAAGACCTGAATAGAACAAAATGTAGAAGAAGGAAGGATTTTGCCCCTTTGTATCTGCCTGAGCAGGGACGCTTGTCTCCTCTTGCTCTTGGAGTGGGATTTTCACCATCAATTCCCCCATTCTCAGTCCTTTGGACCCAGATGGAATTATACCACTAACATGCATATGGTAGACTGTGAGCCAATTCATGGTAATTAATCTCATAGATGATAAGATAGATATAGATGATAGATATATGAGACAGATAAGACAGGCAGACAGATAGATACGACTGGTTCTGTTTCTGTGGAGAACACTGACTGCTACAGATGATAAGAAGCAAATCAAGATTTCAGCCCAGGAGTGTTTGATCTCAGTCATTGTTCTTCTCACCACACCCACCTACTGTATCTGGAGTTCCACTGTGGCACAGTGAGTTAAGGATCCAGCATTGTCTCTGCAGCAGCTTCGGTCACTGCTGAGATGCGGGTTCAATCCCCAGCCTGGCACAGTGGGTTAAGGATCCAACATAGGTTGCAGCTGCAGCTCATATTCAATCCCTAGCCTGGGAACTTCCATATGCTGACGGTGCAACAGGAAAAAAAAAAAGTCACTGCATCTGGCTGGCTCAACATCACTAATTATTAGAGAATGCAATTCAAAATTACAATGAGGTCACACTGGTCAGAATGGCTATCATTAATAGGTCTATGAATAACAAATGCTAGAGAGGATGTGCAGAAAAGGGAACCCTCCTATACTGTTGGTGGGAATGTAATTGGTAAAAGCACCATGGAAAACAGAATGGCAGTTCCTCATAAAAATAAAAATAAAATTACCATATGATCCAGCAATCTCACTCTTGGGCATATATCCAGACAAAACTGTAATTCAAAAAAACACACACACCCCTACATTCAGAGCAACAGTATTCACAGTAGCCAAGACATGGAAACAACCTAAATGTCTATCGACAGATGAATGAATTAGGATGTGGTACACAGAGTTCCCGTCGTGGCTCAGTGGTTAACGAACCCAGCTAGTAACCATGAGGATGCAACTTCAATCCTTGGCGTCACTCAGTGGGTTGAGGATCCGTCATTGCTGTGAGCTGTGGTGTAGGCCACAGATGCAGTTGGGATCCAGCGTTGCTGTGGCTGTGGCACAGGCCAGCAGCTGCAGCTCCAATTCGACCCCTAGCCTGGGAACCTCCATATTCCATGGGTGCGGCCCTAAAAAGACCGGAAAAAAAAAATATGTGGTACATATATACAATGGAATACTACTCAGCCATAAAAGAGAATGAAATAATGCCATTTGTAGCAACATGGATGCAACTAGAGATTCTCATACTAAGTGAAGTAAGTCAGAAAGAGAAAGACAAATACCATATCACATCACTTATACATGGAATCTAAAATATGGCACAAGTGAACCTATCTACAGAACAGAAACAGACCACAGACGTGGTCATCAGACTTGTGGGTGCCAGCGGGAAGGAAGGAGAGAGTGGGATGGACTGGGTAATTGGGGTTAGCAGACACAAACTTATTACATTTAGAATACATACATTTAGAATGAAAAAGCAATGAGGTCCAACTATATATAGAACAGGGAACTATATCTAATCTCCTGGGATAGACCATGATAGAAAAGAATATTTTTAAAAGAATGTATATATATGTATGACTGAATCACTTTGCTGTACAGCAGAAATTGGCACAACATTCTAAATCAACTACACTTTAATTTTAAAAACTACGTAAAAAAATTACTGCATCTGTAAGCAGCCATAAACACTTGTCTACAGCGGTGAGGAGCACTGGCTCCTGACCAGCATGGGTGTCCAAAATCTAATAGCTGCAGAAGCAAGAGAAGAAACCAATAAATTTTTAGAAATATTTGTATGAAAAATAGGCTTCTATCAAAGGGTCCCTTCTGTCACTATAAGCTGCAGAGAATCAAGAATCAGATGGGGTAACTTCCTCTGAAAACTTCACTAACACAACCATTAAGTGATAGCGAACATCCATCAAAATCCCATGACATTAATTATAACTTGATACACCTGAGTGGAGAACAAAACCACATGCTTCACTTCTTCAAAAATGCTGATATAATGACAAACATTCTACCTACTGCTTCACAGTGTCATTTCCTACCTACATTTAGATGCTTGGGGGTATCACAAGTACAAAGTTGCCATTTTTAAAAATGCCTTGGTGCATAGGACCAGTGGTCCACTCTGGAAGGCTCCAGCTGACAGTGATTCCTGTCATCCTCTATATATCATCCTTCATATTACCAACTTCAGAAGCTTTGGGACTTATCTCAGATCATCTGCTTCTCTCAATAATTTTACTAGTACCTCTTGGCTATATTCATGTGTTCAACTGAAATAATGAGCTCCATAATTTCTCACTCTCTAAGTGGGCAGTATTACCCTTAAGTAATTTTTTCAAGCTATATAAAGGTTTTCCCTTTGTTCCAGTACAGAGAGCATTGAAAGAAATCTATATATTATATTAACCGTTACTTCAAACTTCAACCTTAGCTTTAGTCTTTCTAGAGCCTTCAACATAAAGAAATTCTCATTACAATATATCCTGCCAGGCTATGTTGCTTCTTAAAACGGCTTTGAGGAAATGGCATATAGATACATCATCTAATCAACTTTATATCAGAATCCTAAAACTTGTTACAGACAAATGTATAAATGGGAGAGAGGAGCACAGAAACCAGTATCTTTGGACAAATTTACTAAAAATCATTTATGTTGTTCCAATTCTTTATAAAAACTTTTCTCAAAAATGTCTACTAAATCCTACTGCAAGAGACTCTGAGATGAAGATCTTTTCTCTCATTCTAACGACGCAAAGATGGACAGAGGAATAAGAAAGTAATATCTGTAAACTATATTTTAATCCTATATTATATTGAGTTGATGCTTTAAGACTGGTTATTTAATGGATACACCTTGAGTGTAGAAAGCTCTACACAATACTACTCAGCCATAAGAAAAGAACAAAATAATGCCATTTGCAGCAACATGGATGGAACCAGAAACTCTCATACTAAGTGAAGTCAGCAGGAGAAAGACAAATACCATACGATATCACTTATATATGGAATCAAACATTCAGCACAAATGAACCTATCTGCAGAAAAGAAACAAACTCATAGACATGAAGAACAGACTTGTGGTTGCCAAGAGGGAGGTGGAGGGAGTGGGAGGGAGTTGGTACTATTGCATTTGGAATGGATAAGCAATGAGATTCTGCTGTATAGCCCAAGGAACTATATCTGATCACTTATGATGGAGGATAATGTGAACAAAAGAATGTATATGTATAACTGGGCCACTCTGCTGTACAGCAGAAATTGATAGAATATTGTAAATCAACTATAATAAAAAAAATTTTAAGAAAGAAAAAATAAATTAAAAAAGGAAGTATGACTGGGTCACTTTGCTGTACAGTGGAATTTGACAGAACACTGTAAATCAACTATAATGGAAAAAATTAAAATCTTAAAAAATAAAACAATTTCAAAAAAGTAAAGAATATAATTTATAAAACTAAAAAAAAAAAAAGGAAAGCTCTACACATTAAGGAGTAATTGTGTCCCACTTACTGTGGATTAGATATGGTTAAAAAACAATGCAGTCACCTGATACTGGTAACAAGGTCCATTTGTCAGGAGTTGCACCTTCCCTCTGCTGTAAAATAATATTTCATTATTTCAACTGTCCTCTTCCTTTTATCATGACAGCAATCTATATAAGCAATATTGTCTATACTAGTCCTACTTTTACTCTCTTTTTCCTTGGCCCCAGCTCATAGAAATTAACTAGATTCTCTTCAAAAAGAGAAATTCTAAAACAAAATTATCTCACCTCTGTAGAAATCCTCGTTTTTAAAAAGTTACAGTCAGTAATATTTTGTTAACTTTGTATGGTGACAGATGGTAACTAGACATTGTGGTGATCATTTTGCAATGTATACAAATGTCAAGTCACTTAGTTGTACACCTGAAACTAATATAACACTGTACATCAATTATAATCAATAAAAAATATTTTTATTTAAAGTTAAAGAATTTCCCAAGAAGTGTAAAAGATCCTGGCAGCTGCTCTATTTCGTAATAATACAAGACAATATTCTTGTGAAAAAACTTGGGTAAGAGCCCAGGAAGCATCTAGAGAGACTATGTTTCTTAAACAAACATCTGTGTTGATGGGAAATTAAGACATACACACACATCTGTATTCAGAACTCAAACACAAATCCCAAGTGCAGTGTAAGAATTTCACTGAGTTTTATGAAAAAAAAAAATCTCCTAAGCTTTGTAAAATTGTGTATATTAGCAGGCAAATTCAACTACACTAGACTATATTTTTCATCTCTGTGTTTTGGGAAAAAATTAGGAATATTAAAACTATTTTTTTAGATTTTTTTAATAACGAGCATCTTCAACAGCCCCTACATCAAGCCTATGATCCTTCTGCTCCATGGACGCCAGCCATGGTATTTGTCTATGATGACAGTTTCTTTCCAAGTCTGGTCATTGATTTTTCCATCCTGCAAAACACTTAGTCATGATTCTTATGTTTACATGCTCTGTTGCAGAAACATTCCTGTACACCACAAGCAGCAGGGGCTGTCAGTCATGTGTCACCATCTTGAAAAAATACATATTCCTCTCCCATTCTTTCTCCTTTCCAAGGATAGCTCAGCATGGAAAGATTACTTGTCTTAGAAAATGCACGAGAGCAATCCCACTTCCTAAAGGAACCACACCCTTGTCCTCACAAAAAGAGAACAATAAGGAAACACAAACCAGAGAAAATGATACATGGGAGCTCACCCTGTCCCCTTTTGAATGTCAGCACCCTGAGGGCAGGAAACATTTCTTCTTGGTGTTCTTAATGGTACCAAGTGTCCTTTACAGGCAAATAAATTATAAAAGAAACTGACGATGAAACCCCAAAGGCTTTTCTTACTGTTTCCTCTCCTTTGTTTGTGTCTCTCTGTAAAACCACATTTTTAAAAAAAGAATAAAGGGACAAGGATAAATGAAGGAGTGTGAAGAAGCAGAGTAGCACTATATACACATCCCTCTGCCTCAGAGACAGCCCACGAGGTAGGCACTACTATGCCTATGTTACAAATGAAGAACTTAAAAGATGGTAAGTAACTTGTTCAGGACACACAACTAATAACTGGCAGAGCCAAGTTTCAAACTCTGATGAGTACCTAGAATTCGGCATTTATGTTTTGCCAGGTACGTACAGAGCTCTTGACAATCAATTGAGCTAATAGCCTGGATTTTAAAAACACACTACTATGATACAAAAAAACTGACAAAAACTATTAACGTCAAAAACTTGTCTTGGCCAGAAAGCAATCTTAGGAAACATCTATAAAATTTCTAATTTTAAGCAACATAACTTCTTGATGAGTCCCCTGTAATAAAGTAGCTACAAAATGTTTATATAATCAGGCAACTTGTTTTATGGGATTACTACCTACAAGCTAGTTAAGGGTTGGATGACTATGCCATTTTCCTATTGCTGAGTAACAGAGTCAAAAATTCAGCAGCTTTAAAAAATACCACTTGTCAAGTGGATAGTGTTGTAGAAGTCCAGCATGGCATGGCTAGATTTTCCACTTCCAAATTATAAGGCTGAAATCAAGGTGCCCGCTGCCTTGTCTGGGGGTCCGGGGGGTGGGATCCACTTCCATACTTATTGTGTCTCAGCTCCCTGCTGCTGTAGGACTGAGGTCCTCATTTTCTAGGTAATGGCTGCCAACCAGAGAAGACTCTGCACTTAAAGTGGTTATGTGAGGGGTTTCCCGCCAGCGGAGCCAGCTGTGAGACTGAGCATGTGTGCGTGAGCGTGTTGAGGGCTGAGGAGGAGAAGGGTGGACAATGCCCGTCTGGATGCTGGACCCCAGCCCTCCTCCCCTCTTCGAATAGGACCCTGAACGAGCCCAGCCCGACCCCAGAGCCACAGCCAAGGCTTCTCTGCTGACCAAGGACGCCTACCCGCCAAGCCTGGCCAGTAAGATCTGCTCCCAGCCCAGCCTGGAGCCACAGAAGCGCAAATCGCCTGGCGAAACTCAAGTCTCTGAAGCTGCTGGGCCCACAAAAAAGGAAAGGAAGAAAGCACAGAAGAAATCCTGGGAGCGGGAGGAGGAGGCTGAAAAGCCCAAAATGCAGGCCCAGCAGAAAAGTCTCAGGCCAGGAAGCCAGAGGCATCCAAGGAACAGAGGGGCGTCGGCTCCACCGGGGTGCCTGCGGATGGCCTGGCCAAGGAGCCCGGCTCTACTTGCCTTGGATGTTCTGCAGCCACGCCTGCATGAGAAAATACGGGAGTCCCGAGGCCCGGGCAGCACCAAGGGGCTGTGTCCCGCCGCTTTGCACGGACGGGAAGAAGAG
>PVHT020000065.1:6844735-6856717 GCA_004024745.2 Catagonus wagneri
TTTTTTTTTTTTTTTTACTGTAAGGAGTCTTTTTTAATTTTGGAGGGGTGGGTTTTGTTTTGGTTTTGTTGTGTTTTTGGCTGTGCTGGTGTCACGTAGAAGTTCCCAGGCCAGGGAACGAACTCACACCACAGCTGTAACTAGAGCTACAGCATTGACAATACCAGATCCTTAACCCACTGAGCCATGAGGGAACTCCTCGATAAAACTGTTAATAAAAGAAAAAATAAAGTGGTGATGTGATAAGGTCAGGGCCACCTGCATAATCTCTCTTTCTAAAGTGAACTGTGCAGTATAACAAGACCTAATCACTGGAGTAAAATCCATCAAAGTCCGAGTCTGGAGAATTAAGGCAGACCATGTGTACTAGAGGAGCGGGTAGGAAATCTTGGTGGCCTTCCTAGAACTCTGGTAGGAAACATACATGGACAGAAAACAGTACACAGGATACACTGAACAAAAGAAACCAATAGGAAAGAGTACATGCTGTTTGATTCCATTTATATAAAGTTCAAAATAGGCAAAACTAGTCAGTGCTGCCAGAAGTCAAGAGAGTGGGGCCCTTAGGGTCAAGGAGGAATGGAAACAGTAGCATACAGGAAAAAAGGATTTATTCATTCAACAAGGATGGCTTATTTGAGAGTTCCCTTTGTGGCTCAGCGGAAATGAACCTGACTAGCATCCACGAGGACGCAGGTTCGATCCCTGGCCTCGCTCAGTGGGTTAAGGATCCAGTGCTGCTGTGAGCTGTGGTGTAGGTCGCTGATGAGGCTCAGATCTGGCATTGCTGTGGCTGTGGCATAGGCCAGCAGCTGTAGCTCTGATTCAGTCCCTAGCCTGGGAACCTCCATATGCCATGGGTAGGGCCCTAAAAAAGCAAAAAGCAAAAAAAAAAAAAACAGGAACACACTGAACACCTACCAGATACTAAGTTTAGAGTATTCAGATAAGCCTCATAAGTGTTCATGGAGCTTTCAAATCTACCAGGGAAGACAGAGACCATTAAATAAACATCTACCATAAGCATCACACCTGGGAGAGTAGGAGGTGCTCGGAAAGCATATGGCAGGGGAGACCTAAACTGGTTTAAGGGTTCCAAAATTAACATTTAAACAGAGACCCAAAAGAATTTAGGCAGGCAAAGAAGGGTAATTGTTGGCTTAGTGACTTTGGTTGACTGGATTACCTGTAAGGCATGACTAAAGAAAAGTCATATGACTCCATCTCCATCATCATGAGAACTGTCTCTGGAAGAATGGAGACATTAATTCTTCCCTTAATGGCACTGGTCAAACAACTATGTTGATTATGAGTTCTGGTCATTCTTAGTGACCTGAAACTAAGCACCACACTGATGCAGGAGCCTGAATCCACGTGAAATAGAGGAGGATGCACCAAGCCTTCTGGCTCAGACTCCTTGGAATCAGACTGCCTGAACCGTAATCCCAACTCCATCAAGGGCTGCATGTCCTTGGTCATTTACACTCTGTAAGCCTCCATCTCATATCATCTCTAAAACAGGGACAATATTGCTACAGTGCTAAGAAGTCTTTAAAGGGTAGCTTTTTAAAGAAAACAGAGGGACTATACAAGTGTCTTGAGGTGGAAGAAGCATAGGTCATTCTGTATATATGCTGGTAGATGTCAAGGGCATATGAGGAAGAACTCCTCTCCCGTCACCCTCTCAGACTCAGCAGTCACACCTACCTGTCATTGCCCAAACACACCAAGCTCTCTTAAGTGCCTGTGCATTTGCACCTCTCAGTCCTTTCTTGTGGCATGTTCTACCCACTTGTGTTTGCTTGAAGAGCTTCTGTTCATCCTCCAACTCTCAACTCATGCATTGCTTCATGGGGAAGATTTTTCTGACCGCACAAGACAAAATAGGGTGATCACTTGTCCCTGCTCTGTTGCACTGTAAGTATCTTTAAAGTATCACATTTTACCAAAATTGCTTATTCGTGCATTCATCTCCCCATTGTTACGCGCCTCTTGAGAGATGAGACCATACACAGCACTTGGCACATAATAGGCAGCAAAAAAAAAAGTTCACTGAATGAAATGAATGAATGAATGAATGCATTAAGTGGCAGTGAATTCCTGCCACCAGAAATATTTAAACAAAAACAAGACCATTGTTTAGCAGAGATGCTCAGAAAGGTTTGAAGCATTTGATAAATGAACTAGCTAACTACGAACTAGGACCCTCCAAACCTCAGAGTCCTTGGGGCTAAGAAAGCCAAGGCACAGAGAAGGGAGAGTTGTATATTTGGGGAATAGCAAGTGGTTCAGTTTGTCTGGGTAACAAAGGACAGGATAAAAATAGGATTAGAGCAAGAAAGAGATGACACAACCAGATGGTAAAAGAACATCATTTAATAAGGCTACCATGGGGGGATGCACTGACGGTTTGGGATGCAAATGCTATCAAATTGACTTGTGATGATTTTTGTACACATATAATTGAAATAAAATTCATTACGTAAAATAATAATAATAATAATAAGGCTACAGTTTAAGAGGAGCTGGCAAGGTAATGTATCCACCCTGCAATGAAAAAGCCTACAGGGCCTAACACGCACAGGTCCCCATTCCAAAGGGGCAACAGAAAGGAAGCGGAATTACCAGAACCCTGTGAAAGAGGGGTGACAGGGTGGCTTGACGTGAGTCATAGCCTAAGAGGAGGAACCGGATTTAGTCACTGCCAAAATCAAGATCTATAGGAAGAGAGAGGAAAGGAATATACATCCAAGTACTCCGTCTCCCTCTGCTGTCACCCTCCAGTAGCCTGCCAGTACCTGCCAGTGGCCAAACCCAACAAAAAGCTAGACAGCAAGGGAGCCTCAGGAAGGTAATCTGTAGAAGGCAACTTCCTGAAGCCCAGAACACAGCAGACAATGAGGGGCAACTAATGGCATAAACATCGTTTGGTGAGCCCTCGAGATCCACCGTAGATTTGGGGGCACATGGGTGACATGACCCAGGCTCTCTTGAGGATGGTTAATTTGGTGGCTGTAATCAGAACGAACTCTGAATGGAAAGAGGGAGAGGGAGATAGGGAACCAAACTAGGACACCACTGAGGAGATTCAAGTGAGAGGGGAGGAGCCTCAGCAAGGACACGCCCCCATTTGTTCACATCAGTCCAGGGGAAGGAATCCACCACGAATTGCTCAAACCCTGAGCTTCTAACCCTCCACATAAGTGGCCCCCCCAGTCACAAAGATGGAGAAGAAACTTCTCCAAACTGAGAAAACATTTCTGGTGTTTACCTTTGAGTCTCCTCCTGCTCTTCGCTTTCCCTCTTTTCTTCTGTGTATAAAATTATAAAGAGTAAGGCCAGAGCAGTGTCATTGCAGCAACCACAGGTCACAGAGCAGAGGCAGTGATTTTCTTATCACAAAAAGCCAAAAAATGAATAGAGATCTATAAGATGAAAGACCCAGTGTCAGTAGACACTTCCCCAAGATTCTGAATTTAATTCTCTGGCTGCCCACCCTCTCCGTGCTCAGTGACCAAACCCATCCTTCCTGGCTTCTCCTTTGAAAAACCATCTTCCCTGGGCCTCATGGCAAAGGGACTGATTCTCAGCTATTATATTCAAAAACAATCTGACAACAATCAGCACAGAGATGACTAGAAGAGTTAACATTCACTCTGTGTAGCCTTCTCTTTCTGCAAGAGCAGATTCAGATTCCTTCTGCTCCTCTACTTCACCAGAATCACACCAGGAGGGCTCCCTGCCTTAGGGGGTGGACCCACAGAGGCCACCTGATATTTCCTTTTACCAAGTGTCTAGAAAATAACTTGGCTCCATTTCTTGTTTTCTATTCAGAATGTGACTTTTTTTTTTCGTTAGTATTAGTATACATTGGGTTTCCTGAAATAAAGAGTCCTCCGTTTTCTGATACACAATGCAACAAAGCTCATTGCATTGGGATTTACTTCTTTTCTCCACAGCCTCATTAGAAGCTTAGCGCCTCTAAAAGGATTACTTACAATGCATAATCTCTGAGCAGGTGGAGCGTCTAAAGATTTTTGGTTGATCTCTCAGCAAACTCCTTGCCAGGCTTTTCAATGTCAAGAAGGAAAGAACATCTGAGGAAAAAAAGGCTGTGTGACCACATCCTTAGAAGCTCTACACCTGCTTGCAGCATTACCATACATCATGGAAAACTGATTCAACAAACCCTGACACTTTCTATTTTCAGACTGGAGGGGAAAAATGATACAAAGCAGCAACACCACTATTTGTTCACCTGTGGGTATGTTCCCCATGCACTCACATACACATAAACATGCATACTCATTCTTTCTAACCTGTCCTAAAGCAATCCTCTTTTTAGGATTAGAAACTACATTCTGGAGTTCCTGCTGTGGTGCAAAGGGATGGGCCACGTCTCTGCAGTGCCAGAACGCAGGTTCAATCCCTAGCCTAGAATGGTTTAAAGTATCTGGCGTTATCACAGCTGCAGCATGGGTTGTGGCTTTGGCTCGAATCTGAATCCTGGCCCAGCTACTCTATATGCCACCGTACAGCCAAAAATGAAGAAAAAAAGATGAAAGAAAGAAAGAGAGAAGAGAGGGTGGGAAGGAGGAAGGAAGGAAGGAAAGAAAGGAAGAATGAGAAAGAAAGGAAGAAAGGAAGGAAGAAAGAAAGAAAGAAAGAGAGGAAGGAAGAAAGAAAGAGAGGAAGGAAGGAGGGAGGAAAGAAGGAGAGGGATAGAGGAAGGGGAAGGAAGGAAGAGGGAAACTGCGTTCATATTCATGCTGGAGTTCTTAAAACAAATGAAGTGTTCATGAGCATCTTCCCCACTTCCCCGTTTCCACCAGTGTGTCCACTCCCAAGGACAGTGGGAATACCAGTTGATCAATTCTTAGGCTTTTGCTTAGACTCAGGGCTGTGGTGCAGACAGTCAGACGCCCCTCAGCGGAAAGTATCAAAGCCAACTGAAGGCCAAAGTGACAAGAAACCACTTAGTAACCATGTGTGCCACTGCAACTGTAAATAATACTGTGTGGATTTAACAATTCATTCTGCTGATGAGTCCAGCACACAAGTATTTATCCTGCTACACATTTGTTTTCATTTTCTGACATCTTTGTAAAAAACAATTTTGACGACAGAAAACGCTTTCTTTCATCCTCCTGATATTTGCACCCAGATCTGTTCTCTATGCTAAGAACAGCACAAATAAATTACCCCAATCATAATCCTGATGCAATCCGAATGTCTTCTCTTTATGCTTTCTTATCTTTCAAACAGTCACACTACAGCTGCCTTCCCGATAGAGCCCAGAGCAGAAGGGGGAGGGCGTGGCCCAAAGAGAGCGGAAAGATGGACATTTCCTGGTGTGGGCAAGAGAACTGGCCGGAGGCAGGATAGGGTGGCGAGGGCCATTCGGGTCTGCACTGCTTCCCCACTCAGGCAGCTGCTCTTTCTTTCATCTTCACAGGGGTAGTTCTTAGCTGCTGGCTTACCTTTCAGAGAGCACCCTTTCCTCCAGACTTCATGGGTCAGCTCCTACTGTTGCATCTTATTTTCTTTGGCAAAAAGGAAAGGAGAGGAATCAGCACCAGAGAACTCTGAGATTCAGGGAACGTGAGTAAACAGCATATTTTCTCCCTCTTGACGGAATATAAGTTCTTCAAGAGCAGCAGCAGAGCGCGGGTGGTTCGTTATGAACTATTAGCGCACTAAACGACGCCAATCAGAGGAGTGTTGGGTTTCTTTTCATATCAGATCCTGACTCTGCTGAAGAAGAGGAAAATACAAGGGGTCTGGAAATTTTTGTTTTTTTTCAGCAAAACATTGTTTTGATTTTGCTTTTTTTCAAGGAAACATCATTTTCCCAGCGGTGATATGCAGTGCTCCATTTTACCAGCCTGTGTGAGGCCGTTCATCTTACGACTATAAACAGTCTCTGGCTTTTGTCACCAGAATGAGTTGTTCACGTGTAAGGTACTCGAAGTTAATGTGCTCAAACCATTTAAGCAAGATTCTTTCGTTCTTCATTCAAGTAAACATGTCTTAGATAACTTCTGTGAGTCTGGCATGGACAAGAGTATTCCCTTAAAGTCATTCTCCAAGTAGGGATCTGCATTAATCTCTTCCTTCCACCCTAACAATTAATAATGTCTTATTAATTGCTTCAGAAGCAGCTGGCCAGGGTCTCACCTATATGAACTGGAAGACGTAAAGCTAAGGCATCAACACATATGGGAGAAGCCACAGAGCATCATGGTTATGCACACTGACTCTGAAGTTTGCCTGGGTTCAAGTCCCACATCTGCCACTTTGTAGGTCAAGAAGGACAAACAATTAATTTAACCTCAGAGTGACAAATACAAAGGACTTGGATAAGAACTTAGTGCATGGGAAATATTATACTAAATGCTATTGATTTTTAGGACCCTGGCTTTAACAGGGTCCTGTCACCACCAAGAGGAATGATTAGGGACCCAAGGCCTAGCCTTCCTCCCACTGAAGTGGCCAAGTCATTGCACACACTGTTCACCGGCCCCTGATGACGCTGCCCTGTCTTCCCAGCGAAGCCCCCACACTGACGCGAATATCCCTCACCACTGCCCTCTCCAGCCTCTCAGTGCAGCCTGCCGGTCTCCTGGGTTGATCCTGTTGCTTTCCCAAATATAAGGGAAGATTCTCTGCACTCTTGTTGCATCTCTTTATCAGATTCCTAAGTGTGACCTGGCTCTCTTTTCTTTTTTAGTAAATCTTCCATAAAGGGTAGTTTCACCTTTTTAGTTTTCTACAGGACAGACTTTCAAATAACATGATAAAAGCTACCGCCTGGGCTAAGTCAGAAAACACTTGAGTGGCAGATCCAATAACCTGCTCAAATAATCCTTTCCCACTGATTATAGGTTACTTTTCCAAAGGAGATAAGGCATCTCTATCTCATTCTCTAATCAGTATTGTTACAGTTTATGTTTGTTCCCCCCAGAGCAACACATACACACACAGTCTTTGTGCGTGTGTGTGTGTGTGTGTGTGTGTGTGTGTGTGTGCGTGCACACGCGCGCTTTTGAGGGCCGCGCCCTCAGCATATGGACGTTCCCAGGCTAGGGGTTGAATCAGAGCTACAACTGCCAGCCTACACCACAGCCACAGCAACACCAGACCCAAGTCGCATCTGTGATCTACACCACAAGTCACGGCAACACCAGATCCCTGACACACTGAGTGAGGCCAGGGATCGAACCTCATGGATACTAGTTGGATTTGTTTCCGCTGTGTCACGATGGGAACTCCTACACATACAGTCTTACACCATACCTTACCAGAGAATTCTAGTCTACTTGAGGACTGATCAACAATTCCAAATTCTCTTTATAGTATTCTCAGAGAACCCATCAAGTCCACATGTGAAAAGAGCTCTGAAGCCTCTTTGGGACGTGCCATTGCTCTCGCTATTACAGATTGGTTGGTATTATATATTAGCACCTTTCTGGGGCTACATATTAGACTTCCTCAACTCTATTTTTCCCAGTATTTCCATATTAATGTTTCTTAAATTGTGGTCAAGGACCACTGACATCACAATTACTTAACTCAGATTTTCCACGTCAGCTGAGTCAGGATCTCTGGGAGTAAGACTCCAATTTTTGGTGGTTTACAAGCTGTCCTTTCTATGCACTCTAAAGTCTGAGAACTATTGTTCTACCTTCCTAAAATCTGTAACATTTTGAAACAAGCATTGACTGCATTACCGAGCATTCTGTGTCTATCTGACCAGTTAAACTGGTGGAAGCTATTACAGTGATCTTCAACAGAAAATCTTGTATTCTTTGTTTTATGTTTGTTTGTTTGTTTTGCTTTTTAGGGGCTCACCCATGGCATATGGAAGTTCCCAGGCTAGGGACCAAATTGGAGCTACATCTGCTGGCCTACACCACAGCCACAGCAACATAGGATCCGAGCCACATCCGCAACCTATTCCACAGCCAGATCCCCAACCCACTGAGAAAGGCCAGGGATCGAACCTACGACCTCATGGATATTAGTTGGATTTGTTTCCACTGAGCCACAATGGGAACTCCTACTCTGTCACTAAGACCTGCTATCACTAAGGTGTACACCTGCAAGGCAGGATCACTACTAATACTGGGAATCAATGAAATCAAGTCTGTTTGCTTCCTTTAAGATGCAAGAATTGGTAAAAATCCACAAGGAAGCCCACAACAGGAAGTCCAAACAGCCTGTAGAGGTAGCCTAGTAGTTAGTGGTTGAGCTATGCAGTCAATGAGACTAGGATTCAAATTCCAGTGTGGACACTAGCAAGATGTGTGACCTTCAATTTTCTTAGCCAGTCTGTGCCTCAGTTTTCTCACCTGTAAAACTGAGATGCTAACACGGACCTCAGATTTATTGTAAGGATGAGGTGAAAAAACATAGGTAAGGCATTTGATAGAGTACATAGTAAATATGTGTTGAAAGTTATTTCCAGGAGTTCCTGTTATGGTGAATCTGAATCCATGAGGATTCTGGTTCAATCTCTGGACTCGCACAATGGGTCAAGGATCCAGCATTGCCATGAGCTGTGGTGTAGGTCACAGACGAGGCTTGGATATGGCATTGCTGTGACTGTGGATTAGACCCCTAGACTGGGAACTTCCAAATGCTGCACCTGCGGCACTAAAAAGAAAAAAGCCAAAAAAAAAAAGTTATTTCCATTTGAGAATCATTCCTGATGGATTCTGAAACAAACCAAACAGGTCTCATCTGAACACAACCTCCCAAGATGGCTGGTGAGTTACTATGCAGATCCTATTTTGCCTTGATTCCAGCTATCTGGGTACCTCAGTAGTGTGATTTGCAAAGCGCCACAAAGCAAGACAACCTTAAATCAAAATAGCCAGATATTCTACCAGACAACTCAATCCTAGGGAAGAGTTTCTGGAAAGAATGGCAAAACCAGGGTAGGAGATAGACCATTCAAAGGTGGGGCAAATTCACTCAACAAAATAGTTTTAGGACACCTGTGCCAGGCAGAGTCCAGAGCTGGGAGTACAGCATGTGATAAAGACAAAAGCTTTTCCATCGTGGGAAAGCTCACACTTCCCCTGTGAGGGAGCTCAGATTCCAGTGCAAGGGAGCAGACAATAAACAGCTTAACTAATAAAATATATGGTATATCTGATGGGTAAAATGTGCTATGAGAAAAATCAAGCAAAAATGGAAATAAAGAGAGTGAGGTTGGATAACTGTCATGATAAAGCTGAAAACACTATGCATTACTCCATCAATATCATCTCCTCTGGCTCTAAATCCTCAAGTGAGCAGGCACCACACCATTAATTAATACTCAGTAAATATTTTATCTATTTATTTAGGCTTTTTAGGTCCACACCCATAGCACATGGAGGTTCCCAGGCTAGGGATCGAATCAGAACTGCAGCTGCCAGCCTACACTACAGCCACAGCAACACCAGATCTGAGCTGCGTCTGTGACCTACACTGAAGTTCACAGCAATGCCGGATCCTTAACCCACTGAGCAGGCCAGAGATCGAACCCACTCCTCAAAGACACTAGTCAGATTCGCCACCGCTGAGCCATGATGGGAACTCCACTTGGTAAATGTTTTCTGAGTGAATGGTATGCCTCAGGAGGAAACCAAAGTCTCAGAAAATAAAGCAACCTTTCCACGCCTGTTTTAACAGGCTAGAATTAGTATCTGGTACATTTAGACACTTGATAAATAGTTGTTGCAGAAATCAATGACTCCACAAATAAGTGAAAAGATTACCGCCTGGCAGGAAGAATGATTACAGCTCCATCCACAGAGTCAGACCACTCTCTGTAATAACTGCAGGTTTCATAATAAGAATGACAACAACCCATACCTGATTGCTCACTTATACTTGGTATTCTCCTAAGCACTTTATATGGGTTATCTCATTTGAGCCTTTCAGCAATGTTGGAGATTCAGGGGAGGAACTGCCCAGTAAAGGACCTCCTCTGCTAGTGGTGTCTTCCCTGCTGAGAAGTGCATCCTTACCTGTCAATAAGTCAGGTCCTAAGTAGACTTCAGAGCAGTGATTCTGTTACCAATCAATCAGGTGCTCCTCAAATTATCAAACCCATATGTTCACATTTCCCACCCAGCTGCCAGTCTCTTCCCAGCAAAGTGCTGTCCCCAGTAACCACCCAGTGCGGGTTTAGCACGTTTTACTGTCTTTTATCTTTCAATCCTTCTGCTGCTTTTAGCCAGCACTCCACTCTGTCCAAAGCCTGAGAGGCAATTAGAGGTTCCTGCTCTCCAGTTTAGAGTCAGACTCTGGAAGAAGACTCAGACCTCTACAGTGAAATAAAGCAAAGCAATATGCATACCCTGAAGTGCATACAGCAGGTGCAAGAGAGGACCGAAGACTTTGATTTATAGCTTTGGAAGCTAATTTTGATTTCCAGTATGGGGAATCACTGGAAAGAATGAAGACAAAGAGATATCTATGCACCTCAGGGAAAAGAGCTAGGTGCAACTCTGGCTGCACCAAAAAAGGGCCACAGCGCGAGCCCCAGCAGAATCTGCTTGCCAAGGGAAAGCCAGTCACAGACTGGTAGAACCTGTGCCTCCCCTGCTGGATCCCATTTTGAAAATTTAAGAGCTTAAAATCAGTATGGAATTATATCAGTCAGAGCTACCAAAATCCCAAACCATAATTAAGGAAGAGTGAATGAGATTTACCAGGAAAAACCAATTGCTTACCAAGGTAGTGCTGTAACCAATTCTGGGTACAAAGAGTACACTTTTTTTTTTCTGTAAAAGGAAAGAGACAGCAATTAGGAAGTGGAGTCAACGGTGCAACCTCATGAAGGAACAGAGCTGGGGGAGGCGGGGGGCGCTGTTCCAGATGTGGTCCAAGCTGGTTGCCAGTCTGATCATGTTGCTCCTCTGCTTAAGCCCTGCAGAGACCTCCCTCTCTCCTTTAATCAAAGCCCAGGCTCCTTCACAGGACTCATAAGGATTTGCAAAATCTGGTACTCTCCTTGGCTTTGTCTCACCATTCACCTCTTCCTTTCATCTATTCTGAACTTCTCTCAGGTCCTCACAGGTGCCTCGATCCCTGCCACCACTGGGTCTTGGGTCATCATGTGGAATACACCTCCCCTCCCATCGTCATCTGCCACCTACTATTCTTCAGATCTTGGCTTCAATATCCTTTCTCCAAAGGAGTTTTCCCAAAGAAAAAGACAAATACCATATGATATCACTTATATGTGGAATCTCAAATATGGCACAAATGAACCTATCTACAGAACAGAAACAGACTCCTAGAGATAGAGAACACACTTGTGGTGGCCAAGGGGGAGGTGGGGGCGGGATGGAGCAGGAGTTTGGGGTTAGCAGATGTTAAGCTATTATATGTAGAATGGGTAAACAACAAGGTCCTACTATATGGCACAGGGAACTCTATTCAGTATCATATGATAAACCATCATGGAAAAGAATATGGGTGTATATACGTGTGGGTGCATAACTGAATCACTTTGTTGTATAGCAGAAATGAACATAACATTGTAAATAAAATATACTTCAATTTTTTTAATTTTTTTTAATTTTTAAAGAAGCCTTCCTTGCCCTGATCTAAGTTAGGTCCCCTTGCTCTGTTCACATAATTCCTTATATTTCCTCTCTCACAATATTTGTCAACTTGCGGTCATTATTGATTTATTTACCAGTCTTCCCTACTAAACAGTAAACTTCATGAGTACAGACATTGTTGTAAGTGTAAAACATCTGTTAAGTTGGGCAATTGATTCAACTGAAGCAAAGTTTATTTTGCAACCCTAGGTCCTTCTTTCTCCCTGAACTCAACAGTGCAAGAAAAAGAACATTAGGCAACAACCTGAAGGAGAAGAGAAGGACAAGTCTTGCCTTCAGAGGCCCAGCAGTTTAGGCTTTATCATCAGCCCATAGCTTTCCTCATTAACATGTGCCCCCCTCCCCCCAAAAATTCTAT
>PVHT020000065.1:6857717-6876630 GCA_004024745.2 Catagonus wagneri
GGGAGGGAGTGGGGATAACTACTGCTTTAATGATGGAATAGCAAGGAGCTCCAACTGTAATGCACGGGGAACTATATCTAATTACATGTGACAAATCCATATATGTACATGTAATCGGGTCACCACATGGTGCAGTTGGAAAATCTGACAGAAATCTGTAAACCAGCTATAATGCAAAAATAAAAATAAAAAAAAAATAAAAAATAAAAATAAATTATTCTCACTTTCATTCATTCAACAAACATTCATAAGGCAACTTCTGTATGCCAAACACTGACTCTTTTTAAATTTTCCTTGTTTTTAACTTTCACAGGTGGTGATTTAGGAGCTGGCTATAATAAAATTTCAGAAATAAGCAAGATTTTAATTTCAAAGGATAAAAAGTTAATAGTCAGAAATATATTTAGTGTAAATGCAAAAAAAAGGGAGTTAGGAATCTCTGAGTTCTTGGCAGCAGAAAAACCAGTTTGAATTGGCTTAAACCCATGACATCATTGGCACAGAAATCTCTTAAAGGCCAGAAGTTAAGGCACAGTTTTTTTCCAGAGCTTCACAGAACTATTAACAATACACACTATTCCCTTAAAGACTAAACCCTTCAAAGATCACTTGAAATTTCCAGCAGGTTCAAAAATTTCCAGAAAGAAGTTTTTCTGGGATAATCAGGGAATAGCATACAGTTGGGTATACAGAACCATAAGGGGAAAATGTTCTGCCCAACAGCTGTGTTCATTCCTCTGCTCAACTCAACAGTACTAAACATAAAGCAAAATGAACTCCGGCCATGTTAATATTGCTTTCTCTTTGGAGAATCTGTCTTCTACTTAGTAGGACAGGAAAAGAGCCCACGGAGCAGACTGCTGCCTGCTGTCTCCTCCTAAGGCGTAATGGCTGAGCTTCCACAGTTGCTGTGTCTGCTCGAAGGATCCCCTGGCCCCTTTCCTAATTGCAGGGGCTGCTCCCAGCATGAACACTGGATGACTAGCCCTGGTTAAAGAGCACTTGAGCCCCTCTGGCCAGAACACCCGCATGATTTCCAGGAAGCTGCTGCTGCTGCCAAGGATTAATTAACTGATGCCAGTGAGAGTTGTAAACTTGGGATAAGGGCACTGCAAAGCCCAGAAGCACATGTGGCACAGCCACAGAGCTCACATCCCCTGGCACTGTAGCTGCTGTGTGGAGTGGGGATGAGGGCATTGGGTTTGGAGTCCCCAAGCCCAGGTCTGGGTCTATGGGAACTTCGGTCTTGCTAATCTTTCTGAGACTAATTCCTCATCTGTAAATGAGAAGAATAATCCCTGCACTGCTCATAGCAGAGGGCTTTGTCAGGCTCAAATGAGGTATTTGTTTGTGAAAGCTCCATAAAGACTCTAACTAGGGTAAATGCCCCTTGAGTACCCGCATAGCAATCTGTGCTCCCCTAACAAGTGTTCACAGAATCTTACAGTTATTACTTCCTTGTCTGTCTTTCTCTCCTACAGCGTACGTACCATAAGGACAGGGACTGTGTCACGACTGCTCACCACTATCTGCTAGTATCTGCCACAGGGCCAGGCGCTGGGTTGACGGTCAATAAATATTTTTGAGATGAATGAATGGATGATAACTGCAGTCCTGTGCAGTGATCTTTATTTGGGGGAAATTTCATGTCATTAAAACAAATCCCCTGTCACCATCCCTGTCTTGATTTATGTCAACTGCTGGCAATTTTTTTTTCAGGTTATAACTATTGTTTCCTACACAGAGGTGGTCCTCAAGAAGTGTATGGTTCAAAGGAATCAGACATGTACGAATAATCAAATAACAACAAACACAGTAAATGCCATTGCTAACAAGTTCTTTTTATCTCAACTTGTGTAGAAATCCCAGACTTCGGGAGTCCCTGTTGTGGCTCAGCAGGTTAAGAACCCAGCTAGTATTCACGAGGAGGCAGGTTCAATCCCTGGCCCCCTCAGTGGGTTAAGGATCCAGTGTTGCCATGAGCTGAGGTGCAGGTCACAGACACAGCTCGGATATCGAGTTGCTGTGGCTGTGGCTTAGGCTGGAAGCTACAGCTCCTATTCAACCCCTAGCCTGGGAACTTCCATGTGCTGCAGGTGCAGCCCTAAAAGGCAAGAAAAAAAAAAGAAAGAAATCCCAGATGTTTTTGTGCAGGAGTGACTACGTTCTGAAAGCACTAAGAACTGGAAGGAGACATTATGTGCAGAAAGGCACGGAGGAGGGAGGGGGTAAGCGGGTCAGCGGATGCTTCTGTAGATCCCAGTGAAGATTTGTGTGGAAATAAATAAATCTAGAATCAAACATAAAGGTAGTGCTATCATTTGCTAAGATCTACGTGTAGTGGGAAGAAATTGGAAAGCAAACATATAGCATAGGTTCAATGCCCCCAATATTTTTAGTACCTTGAAATAGCAAATATTCTTTATCTGCTTTTGTGTGGAACAGGTATGCAGACTAACCTCATAACTTGAGCAAGACACCAAGGGTTTCTTCTGAGGAGTAATGTTCTCTGTGATAGGTCTACAGGGGGGACCTGAGGACAAGGGCATCATAAGATACCAGAAAGCTTGGGAACACTTGTGGCATAAAGGGCTTGGTGAGGTCTTTATCACTATAGGGAAGATTAAGCAGGAGAAAGTGAAATGGTGAAAACAAGCTGGGGTTCCCAGCCTAATAGTGTCAATTGATCAACTGGTGAACCCTGGAATAATTAAGCTTGAACAGACAGATTGTAGAGTTCTTTAATCATTTCTAATACCTCCCTTAAACAAAAGTAAATTATGGTGAATAAAAGTTCCCCTGAATTCATTACCCAAAAAATAATTCTGAGATTGAATCTCAGTATTACTTACTTGCTCAAAGTTCATTTAAAACTTTTACCTGGAATTGTGCCTACTTTGGGGAGTATAACAGCCACTGAAAGTGGTTCCCCCAATATCTGTTCTCCCTTTTAATTTATCTAATTATGATAGAAAAAATGCGGAGAAAGACAATTGGCAGAGAGAGCATCATTACAAGGGCTGGAAGCAGAAAAGCATGGATTGTAGTCAAGGAGGTTTAGGTGATTCAGTTTAACCAGAGCACAGGCTGTAGATAGTGATCCTTACTGATGGCCCAATCGATCTAATTCCTTTTCCTGCTGCAGATTTTCATGTCCTCTGTCACTAACTGATGCCATGTTATGTTAACTCTATTCTCTGTTTATTTTCTAGAACAACCAGAATTTCAATTCTCCAACTTGTTGTTCTCAGGACCCCTTTACATTCTTAAAAATTGGTAAGGGCCCCAAAGATCTTTGATTTATGGAGGATATATATATATAAATACTTACTGTATTAGGATGGATATAAAGTTTCAGTTATGCGAGATGAATAAGTTATACAGATCTGCTGTGCAACATAATGCCTATCGTTAAGAACACTATATCATTAGAGTTCCCTGATGGCGCAGTAGGTTGAGGATCCAACATTCTCACTCCTGTGGCTCGGGTCGCAGCTGTGGCTTGGGTTAGATCCCTGGCCTTAAAAATTTTGTAAAGAGAGTAGATTTCACGTTATGTGTTCTTATGACAACAAAAGGTGCAGAAGGACATGAAGAAATTTTGGAGGTCACAGTTATGTTTATCGCCTTCATTGCAGTGATGGTTTCAGGGGTGTGTGCATATAACCAAACTCATCAAATTGCATATATGAAATATGGGCGGTATTTTGTATATCAATAACACCTCAATAAAGCTGTTTTAAATTTTTTTTTCTTTTTATGGCCACACCTGAGGCATATGGAAATTCCTGAGCTAGGGGTCAAATCAGAGCTGCAGCTGCCAGCTTATGCTACAGTCACGGTAACAGCAGATCCAAGCTGCATTTGCAAACTACACTGCAGCCTGTGGCTACATCAGATCCTTAACCCACTAAGCAAGGCTGGGGATTGAACCCACATCCTCACGGGACCTGATGTTGTCTCTGTGAGGATGTAGGTTCAAACCCCGGCCACAATGCGAACTCTTGTTTTAAATTTTTAATTGATAAATGTTTAAATATTTATGTATGTATTTATTTTAAAATAACAAAAATAAACCCATTCCATGTTGACATAAACAGCATTTTAAAAGAAAAAAATTTTCTCACATAAAATCATCTTAAAAGTAACAATGCTTTATATTTTTGCAATTTTCCTTAATGTCTGGCCTAACGGAAGACAGCTAGACCCCCACATCTGCTTCCACATTCAATCTGTTGTGATATCACATACTAGGTAGGCTCTGGAAAACTTCACTGTTGACAATCAGAAAAGAAAACGAGAGTGAAAACGACAAATAATATCACAGTATTATTAGTGAAACAATTTTTACTTTGCAGACACCCTGACAGAGCCCTGGAGCCCCTCGGGGTACCTGGACTAACTCTAAGAATCACTGAACCAGAATATAAACTCGGTGAGGGTAGAGATTATGTTTAGTTCCCTGTTATATTCCCTAGCCTGTAGTAAGCTCAGCAATACTCATTAGCATGAACCTGAGGCTATATTGTCAAAGGCTCTGAGTGTCAGGCTAATGAGTCTGCAACTGACTTAGTAGGCAAAGGGGAGTCAGTGGAGGTATTGAGCAGGAGAATGTAACAATCGGATTAATCTGACCACACCAAGGAAGATGGGATACAAAGAAGGGTAACTTGGAGACAGTGGTGCCAGATAGGATGCTCTTGATTTAGTCCTTGTGAAAAGCACAATGAGGTTCTCAAGCACGACGGAGCCTATACAAAGAGAAAGAGGAGGACAGAAGTGAGAAATCATTGGATGAAGTGTACTAGCCCCAACTGGAAATCCTTGAATCTGTCCTACTTAACTGTGTGATCTTCCCCAAGTCAATTAACTCCTGTTCAATTACATTTTCCATATCAATAAAATATTGTCTTATTTATGGATTGTCACTTTCTAGCCACTACTCAAAATAATTTGCAGATGATAGAACTGTATCACCAAAATGATTTTACATGTCACAAAATTGGAGTTCCCATCATGGCTCGGTGGAAACAAATCTGACTAGCAGCACCAATAATGACACAGGTTCCATCCCTGGACTTTCTCAGTAGGTTAAGGATCCGGCATTGTTGTGAGCTGTGGTGTAGGTCACAGACGCATTGCTGTGGCTATGGCATAGGCTGCAGCTCCGATTTGAGCCCTAGGCTGGGAACCTCCATATGCTGTGGTGCGGACCTAAAAAGTCAAAATAAATAAATAAATAATAAATAAATAAAGAAATAAATAAATGTCACAAAATCCTTATTGGCAATAATTCCTGCTCAGACTAGTCACGAAGCTCTTTAAAAGTAAGACTGGGGAATCAGTATTAAATTTCAGTGTTAGCTGGGACTTATTGTGGCACAGCGGCTTAAGCCTTCAGCGTTGTCACTGCAGTGGCACGGGCTTAATCCCTGGCCTGGAAACTTCCATATGCCACTGGAGCAGCCAAAACAAAAAACAAAACAACAACCACCACCAAAACACTTCAATGTTAGATAAAGTGTTTGTTTGGGGAAAAACATAGTTATTTATTAAGGAGGCCTTTTACATTACTTAAATAATAATAATAATTTCAGGCAATTCCTATGATGTAGGTGTTTTGGTTTTTTTCCCCACATTTTGCTAATCAGAAAAGAAGAAGAAATACACTCAAACCCCACACCTTAGAGTAAGTAACAAACTTAGGAGTTAGATATGTCTGAATCTAAAACTTAGGATCTTAACAAAGCATAATACTATCTCAAAGAAATTTGCTGCATCCATTGCTGCAGGGAAGTGGGGAATCCTGGAAGAGGGACAGCGTGGAATATCAAAACATAAGACTCTTTTAGATTTAGAAAGTGGGGGACCAGGAGGCACTCTGTTCTGCAGAACAAAGGCACCCAGGTTTTAGCCCACATGACTTTTATTAAGGAATGTGATGAGATTAGTGTGGAAGGTGACGAGATTAGTATTACTTTGATTAAGGAAGGTGACGAGATCAGCGGGCAAGAACAGGCATAGGCAGTAACGAGGTTATCTTCTTAGTGATATCAAAGGGTGTATCCTTAAGACATAATGCAGCTGTTTATATAATAACATGGTTAATGCATTAAGTCCTTTATCTTGTCTTTGAAGGAGATTCTGTTCTTTAGAACTCTGCGTCCACAGATATTTGCCTTCTGCAGAGTTCAGCTCTTCCACGGTCTCCAACAGAAATTAAGATACCATTCAAATTTGGATATTATTATTAATTTGGAAGTGTGGGTTGACAGAAAGAAAAATATGGCACTTACGGAATCAAATAACTACCTTAGTTAATCTAGAATTATCAGAGAAAATCAGACTCCATCAGCTTAACAAGGCAGGAAAAATTACTCAATTTAGTTAATTAAAATGTATTGGAAACTGTGGGCAAAGGTGGAGGAAAGAGTACCTTGCTTGGAAAATTTTGAGGGAAATGAAGAGAAAAAAAAAGACATCGTCTCATCTTCAAACGTGAGCACACCACTGAGAAACAAATGGGCTCCGTTCTTCATCATTTCTTGGTTCATTTTTGGCTGAAGCCAATTAAGGTCATCCACTCTGGGAATAAAAGAGATGTGCTCTGAGGCAGTTACCAAACCAGCAGTGGCACAAGTAGTCCTGCTAATGAAAATTATCCTGACTGACTCAGACATCAGCTCAGATTTCAATTCCCCACAGACATTCAGTTGAAAGGATTTCATAATGATCTTCCAGAGACCATTTAAAGTTTGTATTTTTTTCTCAAGGAAAAAGGGGTTGCTTCAAATCAGAAATATGCTTGACTTTGTAAACTCACACGTAGTTTCTTCAAAATTGTTCCTCATTGCCTCTCTCTTCTGTTCAGTTTCCCAGAAACTGCTTGAGGACCAACCTGGCAACCTTACCTTACCTACGTCTATACTCGAATTTCCTGAGTTCAGGATCAAACACTCACTGACCCAAGCCACTGCACTGATGATGCCAGATCCTTAACCCACTGTGCTGCAGGGGAACTCCCCTACTTTATACTCTTAAATTATAACACCAAAGCTCGTTATTCCTTAGCACTGTGCTAAGAGGTGTCAGTAAACTCCTGGTTACTATTCATTTATTCAGTAAAATTTGCTTGAGTGCTTACTATGTTCTAGGCAGTGTGTTGGTACTTGGGATCCAAAAATGGATGAAACAGGGCCTTACCTTCAAAGTGGTCACTCTCCAGTGAGGAGAGAGAGAAGTAAGTAGATAAATATTTCATTGATGTTTTCATATTATCTACAAGAAAAGCAGCTACTATGTTCCAGGTGTTCATTTTAGATGCTGGGATCTGTTCTTCACTCACAAAAAAAGTATTACTATCCAGGTTAAGCAAAGATAAATTCAAAAGAAAATAAAAGTAATTTACAAGTCAGTAGGAAATGAGCATTCTGATATGAGCTATGTTGAAATGAGATAGACCTGGTCTGAGATAGTCCTATGCCTTGGGAAATGGGATGAAAGAATATGAAGAAGGCAGCCAGGAAGACAAAAAATGGGAAAGAAAAGCAATACACTGGAAGCTCTGCCTGGTGAATTAGATGATTGACAATGTCTCCATCCGGTTTCAAGAAAGCAGGCCAACCAAGGTCACTGTGTTCTCTTTTGAGATTTTTTCCCATGAGTAGCATTAATGCCACAAGATCAGCCGATTATTTACATGACAATCAAGCCTGGGTATTGAGGGTTGGGGATGGAGAGAAATGGTGGTTCATAGCTAAGTATGAAATTATCCTAACACTGTTATTTTGGTGAGAAGTAACAACTGCTTTTTTGGATGCACTTTTTTACCCATTTACTTTTATTTCAACTCAGCACCATTCTTTATATTTACTTAGATTTGGGGTTTATATTGACTTCCAATTATTTCACTTGAGTAATACTCGTAATTAGTATAAGCACAAGTCCTTTATTTTCTCTGAAACACTGCCAAGTTCAGCTTTCCCCTCAGCAAGGGGAAATTTAATTAACATTTTGTTAATTTCTAAGAACGGTTTCAATTTTCCCTTCCTTGGGGTTTCCACCTGCTCAGAGAAGAGGGAAAAGGTTCATAGATAAAAAATACAGCAGATGAGGCAAAAAAATTAACATGGAACTAATTCTTGGGATGCTTCAGAAAACCTAGACTGTTTTAGAAACTTAAGGTTGTATATGAGGTATTAATTCATATACAATGGGGAAAGAGGGGCCTGAAGATAGCCTTGCAATCCCTTTGTTTACCCTATAGCTCACTCCACCTCTTTAAACTAACCCTAGCCTCTGCCCCAGGAAAGCTTAGACCATAGCTGAAATTCAAATAGGAACAGAGGAAGTTAATTTCTAGCTTTGACGCTTACAGAACTGAGGTCCAGCCATAAGCAATAGATCCAGAAGACTATTTAACTATCCATCTCTTCCATCCCTCCCACATCCACCAATGAGAGAAGCAAATAAAATCTTTATGGACTGGAGGCGGTAGAAAGAGTCTGGAGAAAAAAAATAAGAACTAGAAATGATATGAGAGTACTTCCTGTTCTTTGCCCTGCCCATCCAGGCACCCGGTAGGATGAAAAGGAGATGGTTCTCCCTTTAAGCCTAAGGACAGGACACAGACCTCAGCCAGAAGGTCTGATGAAAATGGTGGCCTGCCTAGCAGGCCTGGAAAGAGTCCTGAGTGCTCTCAGTCCCAGAGTGACACAGCAAAGCATCTGAAATTCCTAAGCCCCGGATGCCAAGAGAGACACAGGAGTCAGCAGACAGAACTATAGCCTGAGGGTCCCACAGTTTAGTATGCAGAGTTCTGAGATGGTACCATGATTCTCAAGATTCTCAACCCCCTTGTGTCTGCCCCATGAGTGTGGTTAGCATTTGTGAATATAACAAGATTTGACAAGTGGGATTAGGTGATTTCATATAAAAAAATGAAGGTAATTTGAAGGTATAGTTAAAGTGCCCCATCTATTGACTTTAAGTTAATCAAGAGGGAGATTATCCTGATTAGGTCAGCTCTTTAAATGGATAAGAAAGGAGATCCTACTGTACAGCACAGGGAACTATATCATCTCTTGAGATAGAACATGATGGAGATAATATGAGAAAAAGAATGTGTATATACATGACTGAGTCACTTTGCTGTACAGACTCATCTGTGACCTACACCATAGCTAACGGCAACACAAGATTGAAACCAATTGTACTTTAATAAAAAAATTTTTCAATAAATTTTATTATATTTAGAGTTATACAACCATCATCAAAACCCGACTTTACAATATTTCCAATCCAAACCCCCAGCCCATTTCTCCCCCCACAACCTGTCTCCTTTGGTAACCACAAGTTTTTCAAAGTCTGTGAGTCAGATTCTGTTCTGCAAAGAAGTTCACTGTGTCCTTTTTTTAGATTCCACATGTAAGTGATAGCATTTGACGTTTGTGTCTTAACTGTCTAACTTCAAAGTAGCATAATAATTTTTAGATCCATCCATGTTGCTGTAAATGCCATTATTTCACTCCTTTTATGGCTGAGTAATATTCCATTATGTATATGTACCACATCTTCTTTAGCCACTCCTCTGTTGATGGACATTTAGGTTGTTTCCATGTCTTGGCTATTGTATATAGTGCTGCAGTGAACACTGGAATACATGTATATTTTCAAGTCATGGTTTTCTCTGGATAGATGCCCAGGAGTGGGATTGCTGGATCAAGTGGTAATTCTATTTTTAGTTTTCTGAGGAATCTCCATACTGTTTTCCATAGTCGTTGCACCAAAGTACATTCTCACCAACAGTGTAAGAGAGTTCCCTTTTATCCACACCCTCTCCAGCATTTATTGTTTGTAGACTTTGGAGGGAGCACTTTTTAGGGCCACACCAGTGGCATATGGAAGTTCCCAGGGTAGGGGTCGAATTGGGGCTACAGCTGCCAGCCTACACCACTTCCACAGCAACACAGGATCCAAGACTTGTCTGTGACCTACACCACAGCTAACAGCAACACCGGATCCTTAACAGACTAAGTGAGGCTAAGGATTGAACCCTCATCCTCATGGATACTAGTCAGATTTGTTTCCACTGCACCACCACAGGAATTCCTGTTTGTAGACTTTTTGATGACGGCCATTATGGCTGGTGTAAGGTGGTACCTCATTGTAGTTTTGATTTGTATTTCTCTAATAATTAGTGATGCTGAACATCTTTTCATGTGTTTTTTAGCCATCTGTATGTCTTCTTTGGAGAATTGTCTGTTTAGATCTTCTGCCCATTTTCTGATGTGTTGTTTGTTTTTGTTTTATTTTTTTGTATTGGGCTGCATAATGTGTTTATAAATTTCAGAGATTAATCCTTTGTCAGTCACTTCATTAGCAAATACGTTCTCCTATTCTGTGGCTTGTTTTGTTTAGAGTTTCCTGTGCAAAAACTTTTAAGTTTTATTAGGTCCCATTTGTTTATTTTTGTTTTTATTGTCATTACTCTAGGAGGTGGATCTGAGAAAATAATGCTGTGATTAATGTCAGAGAGTGTTTTCTTCTGAGAGTTCTATAATATTGGGTCTCATATTTAGGTCTTTAATCCATTTGAGTTTATTTTTGTGTATGGTGTTAGGAAGTGTTCTAATTTCATTCTTTTATATGTAGCTAATCAGTTTTCCCAGCATCACTTATTGAAGGGACTGTCTTTTCTCCATTGTATAGTCTTGCCTCCTTTGTCATAGATTGGTTGACTCTATGTGTGTGGGTTTAATTCTGGGCCTTCTATCCTGTTCCAGTGATCTATATTTCTGTTTTTGTACCAGTACCATACGATTTTGGTAACTGTAGCTTTGTAATATTGTCTGAAGTCATGAAGCTTGAATAATAAATAAAAAATAAAAGTCCTTCCCTGCAGGGAGAGACTGGAAGTGAGAGATTCTTCTATTCACCTGGAGGAAGAAAACAGCCCTGAGGGAGGAGGGCCACATGTCAAGCACCTGGGGATAGCACTAGATGCGAGAGCTAGCAAGAAAACAAGGACTTCAGTCATTAAGCCATAAGAAAACAAAATCTGCCAGCAGCCTGAATGAGCTTAGAAGCAGATGCTTCCTCAGAACATTCTGGTGAGAGTATAGCCTGGCTGATCCCCTTGACTTCAGTCTTGTAAGACAGTCAGTAGTAGACCCAGCTAAACTGAGCCTGGACTCCTGACCCATAAATGTGTATGTATGACTGGGTCACTTCGCTGTGAGGCAGAAAACTGACAGAACACTGTAAAAAAGAAATAAAATAAAAATCATTATTAAAAAATAAAATAAAGAAAATATAATAAAGAAATATGACAGAACACTGTAAAAAAAATAAAAATCATTATTAAAAAATAAAGAAAATATAATAAAGAAATATTTGACAGAACACTGTAAAAAAAATAAAAATCATTATTAAAAATAAAAGAAAATATAATAAAAAAATAAAAATCATTATTAAAAAATAAAATAAAGAAAACATAATAAAGAAAATTATACAAAGAGGCCAGTCAAGATGGCTGTTATTTTGCTCTCCACACATCCCCTGCTTGACCAGTTCCTGGCTCACCTGCACCTTACTCACCTGGCTGACCTTCCCTCTTAATCATAGAGCCTAATCAGTAACTGCCTACGTGCTTGCCCCTCCACCCAGGCCCCAGTGAGTGATTGTTCTAATCTTGAGATCAGAACATCTCCACTATGACAGTTTATCAAAGGGGAGGAGAGGGATGTGCCCCTTTGCTGGTTTCCCTAGTAACTGATGAGAAAACCTGATCTCAGTAATCCCTATAATGGTAACCTCCCTCTCCCCACAGTAGCAAGAACCACTGCCATGTCCTGCCTGCTGTCTGCTGTGTCGCCCCAGGACCTGGCTTCATACGTGTAAGGTCTCCTATCCAATAAACCATTGATGTCTCTGTCACTGACCCCAGGCTCTTTCTTCAGTCTTGCAACTGGGCAGTTATAGGGTACAGCCCAGCAGGTGTTGTTTTATGCCACTAGGTTTGTGATCCTTTGTCATGCAGTAATAAAAAACTAATTCACACAGCTGGGAATGAGAGGATACAGAACTGGACAACAAGGCCAAGGACTGGTTGGGAAATGGGTAACATTTCAGTTAGCATGGATGAGGACACCAAAAAGTCAACAAGACAACTTTCTCAGGGGACAGCAATAAAGACCTAGACATGTTTACCTGAGACTTGGAACTTTCTCACCTGTCTGAGGTGGCATGTGCACCTCTCCCCAAGCCAAGCTTAGTGGCAACTCTGGGCACAACAAAGTTGTGGAAAGTGGTGTTGAAAATCCTAAATTTGACTGAGTTTAAACCTGAAATATGTAAGAAAAAAAGTCAGAAGAACCTGAGTTTATTTCTAATGTTGGAGATAAGATTTCTGTCAGACAGATAGGGGTTCAGGCTAGAATTTTTCAAGTGTGGGGGCAGGCAGAGGTTTCATTTTCAGATAGTCCAGTTTGTGGCATGTGAAATCCATTTCCATCTTCCAGTAGAGTTTTGCGTCAATGGGCAGGGCCCTCCCGGAGAAACACAGAGTCAAGGGCAAAAATAATCTCTTCTCTCCAACACTGTTACCCTGAGGAAATCAATATAAAATGAACATCAAGGGCAGCCTTTGAAAGTTGCCTTAGAGACTGCCAGGGTAAAATGGCAGAATGAAGCCAGAACACAGGCCCTTGCCTACTCCAAACCTAACAAAATGAACAGCAGATGAATATTAAGATCTAGCGACACTCAAAGGAATTCAACCTCATGGCAACATTTGTGACTGGACACAAAGAAACAGAAGATTCCAGGAATCGAAGATTGTTTTCTCCCCCTGCACACTCACCCTCACCCAATCCCCACCTCCACACCTCAAGTAGCCCATGGGACAAAAGGTGAGGTGACAGAGTCCTGGGGAAAGTTCACTAAAGTCTTCAACAAGGCAAGAGGTAAAAGGAGAGGGAAAAATAGCAGCCAGAGAAATATTTAGGGGACCCCTTGACATGAGAATCTTCTTCACCATAAGCTCATCTTTTTCTTCTTGCCAAAAGAAAACAAGCAAATGAGGGTTCTACCCAAAATATAAAAATAACATCAAAAAAATCATAATAAAGATAAATAATCCAACAAAAAGATGGGTAATATTCACAAATGTCTCAAAAGAGAAGTAACGAAAATTAAAAATATAAAAAGATGTTCAACTTCTTTAGCCATCAGTATAATGCATTAACACACCACAGTGAGATTCCATTTTACACCCAACAGATTGGCAAACACTAAAACGCAGTACCAAGCATGGGTAAAAGTGTGAAGGAATGGGGATTCTCATAAACTGCCAGTTGGGGGAGAAATTATAAACCCCAGAAAGCAAGTCAGCATTGTTTTGGATTACAGGAACCAATACCACACGTGGGAGTGCTGCTCTGACCTTTGTACCAAATAACACTTAGGCTGCCGGCTTTGAGGGGGGCCCAGAATTAAAGAAGTCTCTGCAGCAGCCACTATGGAAAATAACATGGAGTTTCCTCAGAAAAATTAAAAACAGAACTATCATATGATTCAGCAACTCCGCTTCTGGGTATTTATCCAAAATAGTAACACTAATCAAAAAGATTTACGCACCCCTATGTTCATTGCGGCTTTCTTCACAAAAGCCAAGATATGGAAGCAACCCAAGTGCCTATGAGTGGATAAAGAAGATATGAGATATATACTCATATACATATGTATATATATATATGAACTTAACTATTAAAAAGAATGAAATCTTTTCTTTTTTTCTTTTTAGGGCCATACCCGCGGCATATGGAGGTTCCCAGGCTAGGGGTCCAATCAGAGCTGCAGCTGCTGGCCTACGCCACAGCCACAGCAACGCGGGATCCGAGCCACATCTGCAACCTACACCACAGCTCACGGCAACACCAGATCGTTAACCCACTGAGCATGCCAGGGATCGAACCCGCAACCTCATGGTTCCTAGTCGGATTCGTTTCCACTGTGCCACAAAGGCAACTCCTGAAATCCATTTTTTTTTTACTCAATGAATTTTATTACATTTATTGTTGTACAATGGTCATCACAACCAAATTTTATAGCATTTCCATCCCAAACCCTCCCCCCACAAAAAAGAATGAAATATTGCCATTTGTGACAACATGAATGGACTTTGAGGGCATTAGGCTAAGTTAGATAAGTCAGACAGAAAAAGACAAATACCCCCTGATCTCACTTATAATTGGGAATCTTAAAAAGAAAAAAAATTTTTTAAACCAACTCATAGATTCGTTAGTTGCCAGAGAGGACATTGTGGTCAAAGGGTACAAACTATCAGTTGTAAGATAAATAAGTTTTGGGAATGTACAGCATGATGAGCACTGTTAAATAAAAAAGGAAAACGTCTCCCTGCAGGAGGACCAAGTTTGTACAGACTGTCACCTCCCACTCGCTGCTCATCACCAGTAAATCCAGGGAGCTCCAAGTGTCTGTGGTTAATAAAGACATGGTATGGAGGCTCTGCCGAGCCCTAAGAATCACAGCAAAGAGCTCTCCGAGGGTCCTCCTCTGCTGCTA
This sequence comes from Catagonus wagneri, assembly GCA_004024745.2. Lineage (NCBI taxonomy): Eukaryota > Metazoa > Chordata > Mammalia > Artiodactyla > Tayassuidae > Catagonus > Catagonus wagneri. The sequence continues at coordinate 6,872,304 of PVHT020000065.1, forward strand.
AGTACTCACCTTTTAAGAAAGAACTCCTAGCTTACTATTGGGCCAGTTAAGACTAAATGCTCAACAAGACTCCAACCACCCATCATGAACTATTTGATCCACTGTTTCAGTTATCTGTTGCTGTGTAACAAACCACCCTGAAACAAAGTGGCTTAAAACAACATCCAGATAACACTTTACTATAAAACAATCAAAAAGGAGAGAGAGGAGTTTCTGCTGTGGTGCAAGGGGATCAGCCGCAGTTTTGGAAGTGCGGAAGCAGGTTCGATTCCTGGCCCAGCACAGTGGGTTAAGGATCTGGCATTGTGGCAGTTAGAGTGTAGGTTGAAACTGCTGCTTGGATCTTATCCCTGGACCTGGAATTCACATGCCACAGGGTGGCCAAAAATAAATAAAATAAAATAAAACAAAAAAAAAAAAAGGAGAGTTAGGCGTTCCCTATGGCCTAGCAGTTCAGGGGTCCAGCCCTGTCACTGCTCTGGAGCCAGTTTGGTCCCTGGCCCAGGAGTTTCCACATGCCCTGGACATGGCCAAAAGAAAAAGGGGGGGAGAGCTATACACAAATGGTGATTTTTTTTTAAATCCCCTGATGATTTTTAAATTATATTCACAGATTTTAGTAATTCAACCAGTGAGTACCTTCTGCCTCAATCTGCAAATAATTTCCAGATTTTTACTGACTTAAATGGTTATCTACACGAACTGTAGAAATGGGAAACTGTAAATTGACTTGCGATGATTTTTGTACACCTATAATTGAAATAAAATCATTAAGTTAAAAAAAAAAAGAAATGGGAAACTGTAGGAACTATAGGGATAAACCGTAATAAGAAGTAGATAAAAGATTTCCTTTGTAAATTTTCACTTTCCCAGAATTATAATACTTGAGAAAAATTTGGAACAGAGTTATTCTGAAATCGTGTAAACACAAGTTAGTGCTGCTACTTACTCTCAAAGGAATCCTTACTAGGAAATCAACCTGACAAACTTTGGCTGCAGAGAAAAATGGTAAATACCACTAGTCTCTACAACACAACTCTCTCGGCTACATCTTCCCACAGTCACAGAAATGGGTCTTCTGAGGGTGCATTTTATTTTTTAATTTTAATGGAGCATAGTTGATTTACTATGCTGTATTTGCTTCAGGTGTACTGCCAAGTGAATCCGTTATACATATAATTATATCCCATTCTGAGAGTACATTTTAAAGAAAAGGAGATAAATTGAACACAAATAACCAGAACTGAATAAATGTTTAGTTCTGGCTTCCACAGATGAGCTATGTTCTCTCTGACATATCAGCTTCTGGAAGCACATTCATGCTTCATCTGTACAGCCGGACGTTGCCAGACAAGGGGAACAGGATAAACCAAGTTACACACACTGTGAGGCCCCACAACCACCAAAAACAAAATCTTTGGTGAGATTTCCAGTTAAGATACAGAATACTGGTCACTTTGCTGTACAGCAGAAATTGGCACAACATTATAAATCAACTATACTTTAATTTTAAAAATATGTACTTCAAAAAAATTTTTCCAAGATATAAAAATATTTAGAATACTTAGCCAGGTTTCAAAAATGTTCCCAAGCACAGCAGCCCCCTAGAATTTCCAGAGTAAAAAAGTAGGTAGTTCACTGTCATTTCTCCCATCCCCTAAAACCAGCAGAAATTTTGATTGCTCTATAGGTAAATTTTATCCTGCTCGGGGCTACGTTCGACAGAAATTACACATGAACTATTTCAGGTCACAGCTCAGAGTCATAAAAATCATTTATGCTTCAAGTTAATGAAAGCAAGTTCAAGTTTTCATCCCACCATTGGATCAGGCTCTCCGTTCTCTGAGTGGTTCAGCCCAGCAGAGATCAGCCCACAGAAACCATCAGAACCAGTCTCATCCTGCTTCTCCAACTGCTTGAGTGGCCCCTTTAAGGACCAGAAACATCAATTCAGAACCCATTCTTCACCATTTAGCCCACAACCTACCTCCCCATCCTTGTTATTATTAAACTGCTGATTTCATTCTAGGCTCAGGTGTGGGTTTCTTAAACTCTTTGCCTCCCATCAGTCCCTCTCCTGGAAGTACAAGCTAGTCCTGCCTCCTTCAAACTCTCAGACCCCCCTACGCCTTTCCCTTCTTAGCATCACTAGGATAGCACTCACCTCACCACAGTATAACTTTGTGGATCCCCTTCTATATCAGAAGGCCCCAGCACTGTGTTTTGGTCACTTTGGTGAACATAGGGCCAAAAATAGGGTCTGACACATAGCAGTTTCTCAGTCAATGTTTTTTGAATGAACGGCCTGTCTTCTTGACATAGTGCTGGATCACAATTTTGAATTTAGTTTCCACCTCACTTTCTTCCCCAAGTTTGGGACCTTCTGCTTAATCCCTGGCCTGACTTCCCTCAGCAAGTAGTGTGATGACCTGGTGCTCCCTCCTGGCCACAGCCGGCCTTGGGCCACCCAGCAACTTTTTCTCTATCCCAAGTGAGATATAAATATATCCTTGGACATAAATGTAGAACCAGTGCAAACCTACGTCCACTACTTGAAATGCAACTCTAAGCAGCTGTCTGACCTACCAAAGACCACGTACACAGTTGTGTGCATACCAGCTGATAGGCACAGGCTGTTTTGTACACATCCTCTCATTTAATCCTGTCAGTGAATCCTGTGAAGAAGAAATCCTTATCTTCATTCTAGACATGAGGAAAGGGAGTTCCCTGGTAGCTCAGCAGGTTAAGGATCTGATGTTGTCACTGCTGTGGTGTGAGTTCAATCCCTAGCCCAGGAAATTCTGCATGCTGTGGGCACAGCCAGAAAAATTAATAAATACACCGAGAAAGGTAAGATTCAAACACTTATGTAACTGCGGTTCCCACTGTGGCTCAGCAGTAACGAACCTGACTAGTATCCATGAGGATGTGGGTTCGATCCCTGGCCTCACTCACTGGGTTAAGGATCTGGACTTGCCATGAGATGTGAGGTAGGTTGCAGCCATGGTTCTGATTCGGCGTTGTTGTGGCTGTGGCATAGGCTGCAAGCTGCAGCTCCAATTCAACCCCTAGCCTGGGAAATTCCATATGCCATTGGTATGGTCCTAAAAAGCAAAAAAAAAAAGAAAAAGAAAAAGAATGGGGTTGAGGTTCACACTCAAGTTTGTCCGACTTCAACACAAACACTAATGCTATTTCCCCTATTCCACTAAGCCATACAACAGTGGTCTTCAAAATTGGGCTCTATCAGGTATATCTAATACTCTTAAAACAATGAAAAATATATCTTCAAATAGAAGACACCAAGACTGGGAAAGGGTAAAGCTTGGCAAAAAAAGAAAAACAAAATCCTTTGGTCAAAGGAATTTGATAACAGTTAAGATAGACGTGGCAAGACAAAATGTCATTAACTATGGATGAATTGAATTAATGATGGTGCAACACGTTAATGAATCATAGTAAGATTTTACATAATTCAGAAAATCAGCCTGGACTTCATAAATAAGAATCTCTGATTTTTTTTTTAGACAACCCTATTTGAACAAAGAGAACACTACCTAAGAACCAAGAGTTAATTATAAAATTGTAATAGATTTACCCACTCTGCTTTTTCAAGCACACAAACAGTCTCATTAGCTGTTGTGAATACTAAATAACCCAGGTCAGAAGTCTACTAGCATGAAAATAACTGTGCAACACAAAACGTTCTCCTGCAATTAGATGACTGAGCAAGATTAATCAGAGAAAGCATTTTCACTTTCAGATAATCTTCAAATACTTACCTAGAGAAAGTATTTAACTACTTCCTTCATCAAATGACAAATAATAGTACAGACAAAATTGACATGAGAGGGGGAAAATGAAGTTTTAGAAAAAGCCAAGGTTTTCATATATAAATCTTTAAACTAGCTCCAAGTCACCTCTTATTTGCTTCCTCTCACACCAGTCCTCCCCAACTAACAGACTGCCTTGATTTATTGCCATCATTAAAAAAAATATATTGAACCTATCAACAGAAAAGAAACAAACTCGTGAATTTGGAGAACAGACGCGTGGTGCCAAGGCGGAGGGGAGGGAGTAGGATGGACTAGGCAAAGGATCTAATAGACATTTGTCCAAAGGATACATTCAAATGAACAAGAGTTACATGAAAAGGTGCCCCAATCACTGATCATCAGGAAAATGCAAATCAAACCCACAATGAGATATCACCTCACACCTGTGAGGATGGCAATCATCAAAAAGTCTGCAAATAAGAAATGCGAGAGAAGGTGTGGAGAAAAGAAAACCTTTGTGCATAGTTGGTGGAAATGTAAATTTCTACAGC
>PVHT020000065.1:6885850-6912428 GCA_004024745.2 Catagonus wagneri
TCAAATGAACAAGAGTTACATGAAAAGGTGCCCCAATCACTGATCATCAGGAAAATGCAAATCAAACCCACAATGAGATATCACCTCACACCTGTGAGGATGGCAATCATCAAAAAGTCTGCAAATAAGAAATGCGAGAGAAGGTGTGGAGAAAAGAAAACCTTTGTGCATAGTTGGTGGAAATGTAAATTTCTACAGCCACTGGGGAAACCATATGGAGGTGCCTCAAAAGTTAAAAATAGAATCACCAAGAGTCCCATTGTGGCTCAGAGGGTTAAGAACCCAACACAGTGTCAGTGAGGCTACAAGTTTGATCCCTGCCCTCGCTCAGTGCGTTACGGATTCAGTATTGCTGCAAGCTGCCGCAGAGGTCACAGATATGGCTCAGATCCCCCAAGTTGCTGTGACTATGGTGTAGGCTGGCAACTACAGCTCCAATTCCACCCCTGGCCTGGGAATTTTCATATGCCACAGGTGCAGCCATGAAAAGAAAAGAAAATTTCATAAGCAATCATTGTTATAAACAGCAGAATGAATGAAATATCTTGGGTAAACAATGCAATATTCCCATCCAATCATTAAAATCATCGTGAAGAGAGTAAACACTGTAGATCCTCTATAAGTCATATCATCCTACACTTTTATAAATCATCTATTATTCCCTGGAAACTTTTTTTTTCCGTCTTTTTGCCTTTTCTAGGGCTGCACCTGTGGCATATGGAGGTTCCCAGGCTAGGGGTCTAATCAGAGCTGCAGCTGCCGGCCTACGCCACAGCCACAGCAACGCGGGATCCGAGCCGCGTCTGCAACCTACACCACAGCTCACGGCAACGCCGGATCCTTAACCCACTGAGCGAGGCCAGGGATTGAAGCCACAACCTCGTGGTTCCTAGTCGGATTTGTTAACCACCGAGCCATGACAGGAACTCCCCTGGAAACTTTCTTTTCTTTTTCTCGTTTTTTTTTTTTGTTGTTGTTGTCTTTTTAAGGCTACACCCATGGCATATGGAGGTTCCCAGGCTGGGGGCTGAATAAGAGTTACAGCTGCTGGCCTATGCCATACTAATAGCAACTCCAGATCCGAGCCTCATCAACATTCACCACAGCTCATGGCAATGCCAGATCCTTACCTTAACCCACAGAGAAAGGCCAGGGATCGAACCTGGATCCTCATGATGCTAGTCAGATTCATTATCGATGAGCCACAGTGGAAACCCCCTAGAAATTTTCTTGATGCACAGCATTTTCTTAAACACTGAGGAGAAGAAAAAAACAGAATTACCATATAATCCAGCGATTCCACATCTGGTTGTATATGCAAATGAAATAAAATCACTGTCCTGGAGAGATATCTGGACTTCATCGTGGTAATATTTTCAACAGCCAAGCACTGGCCTACACTATATCCACAGCAATACCAGATCCAAGCTGTGTCTTCACGGCTCATGTCAACGCCAGATACCTAACCCACTGAGCAAGGCCAGGGATTCAACTTGCATCCTCATGGATGCTAGTCAGATTTGTTTCTGCTGAGCCACAACAGGAACTCCTAGAATTTAAATAGTTTAAAGTTTCCTAAGCCTAAGTGAATTCCTTTCTGAAAAGCCAAAAACCTGAAAATATGAATGAGCAAAGTACTGTTATGCGGTATTCAATAAATGTTTGTGAAATATTTATTGAAGAATCAGTGTGAACTACAGAGAGATGAAAAGGTAAAAAACAGGGAAATGATACATTTTGCTCTTGACTTACAGTTGATTTAAAATGTTGTGTTAGCTTCTGGTATAACGGCATGGGAAATAATATCCTTATTTCCAGAATTTGAAAGGGATAGATTCTTACAACTCAAATCATGAGTTTAACATCAATTCCAGGAAGAACTCTGGAAGACATAAAATTAAGAATATTGTGAGTTCATTCAAAAGGAAAGAGCCATCACTAAAGGCCAGTATGAAGCTACTTACCACAAGTCATACTACTCTAAAATTATTTCCTTTGTGACAGAATTTACATTTTGAAAGATCAGCAAAGTGTCTTTCTCGTCCATTAAATGTTGGTTTTTCTCCAGAATTCTGTCCTTAGCACTGCGAATTTGGTAAGCTATAAACTTGGAGCTTCTAAGGAGAAATATCTGGAAAGAGTTTGCCTGCATGTGAAGAAAACACAAAGAAATACAGAGCTAAGCAACGAAGACAGATTTCAAATGAATTTGAGTCCTCAATCTCCGGCTCTACCCAGAAGTATACCTACCTCGGACTTTTTAGATGTTAGTCAGCATTCCTCCACCACTTACTTACTGGCTTAACTGCTTGCTTGCTTACTTTATTTATTTATTTATCCATGGTATTTCATCATTTTAGTGAATTGATTTGTTCTGGACCTTTTGTAACTTGCAAGCAAGCATTCATACTAATACATTTGTATTATTTTTATTTCTATAAATGTTTATTCAGTCTAATGCCTAGTTACAAATCATCTCTCCAAACTTCGTTTTATCAGACTTAATTAGCAGCACTTTGGCCACATAACTTTTTAAAACTATCTTATGAAGTTGCATTTCATCCAAAACAGGATGATGAAGATGCTTGAAACAGCTAGATAGGAGACTGAGAATGTTTCCTCTGTAGAAGAGAAGACATGATATCTGCCTTCAAATATTTGAGAGGATCTCATGTATAGAAGTGCACATATTTGTTCTGAAGTGCCAAAGAGTAAAATTTAAAGGAAGGCATATTTTAACTCATCTGGGCTCATTTTTGTGCTTAACTTGTTTTTACTCACCTGTGAAGAACACTAAAGAAGAGGTATGTCATTCCAATCCTTTCCGATAGTAAGATACTACAATATATTCAATATATTCTATTATACCCCTATTCTTATTACTTTTACAAGGAAGAATAGTCCTGTGAAAATTTCAGCAGATGTCTACTGAGTGTTTTTTGTGTGTCAACAACCATGTGTCTTTACACGTATTCCCTACATCCCTCCAACCCGGTACCACAGCATCTCTGCCAGACTAAAACCATTTCAATGTTACCTCTCATGCATACAATTCATAAAGATGTACTCCTTTTATTCTTGTTAAAAGTAAAATAAGCTCAGTAAATAAGATGTAGCTTCTATTTATTTGCACATCATATTTGGGGAAAGCGTCATATAACTCCTCAAGCGGTCCGTAATCCTATTTCCCTAATGTGTAGCTGGGCATCTTAGAATCCATGTCAGATATTGTAAACAGCCCATCCAACCCCTCTTCTCCTTTGTTTCTTGCTAAGAGATCCTGATTTGATTAGATCAGCAATGTGCTCAGCCTGAGTGAGTGAATCATACACTCAGTCCATAAATATTTATTCAGTCCTTCTTATGTGCCAAGTACTCAGGACTCTAAGGATGCAAGTGAAAAGAGCAGATACACTCCTGTTTGTCTGATGTTTTCATTCTAGTAGAGAGAGATCAGAAACAATGAAAATACCCAGTTTAATCAAATGGTTTATTAGAAGATCGATGCCCTTCTCAGGAAAAAATAGAGCAAAAGGAATGGAAAATACCAGTGGTAGACACAGGGAGCAGGTTGCAATATTAAATAGGGTGGGTGTCAGGATAGGCCTCACTGAGAAGGTGAGATTTGAGCAAAGATTTGAAAGAGGTGCAGGAGAGACATGGCTGGTGTCAAAGAGAAAGGCATTCCAGACACAGGGCACAGCTGGAGCAAAGACCCTAAGGTAGGAGCATACCTGCCAAATCAGAGGCAGAGCCAGGAGGCCAGTGGGGCTGGAGTGAAGTGCACAAAGGTGAGAGAAGTTGATGATGAGGTCAGAGAAGTCACAAAAGTCCAAATGATTCAAGACGCTGTAGGCACTGTGAAGTCTCTGGTTTTTATTCTGAATGAGGTGGGGACCCTTCAAAGGGTTTTGAACAGAGGAGTAACATCACCACTTCAATTTTGAAAGGATCACTCTATCTGTTTCTATTCTACTATTGCAAATAGACTGTAGAGCAGCCGGTATAGACACAGAAAGATTAGGCTGAAGGCTAGTACAGTGTCCTAAAGGAAAGAGGGTGGTGTTTTGTACCAGAATGGTAGCAGTGGAGGTAGTTAGTAGGGGGGCAAATTCCGGATATATTTTGGAGGTAGAGCCAACAGGGAATGCTGATGGGTTGGATGCAAAGTATGGAAGAGAAGTTAAGGCTGCCTCCAAGGATTTTAGTCTGGCCAGCTAGAAGAATGAAGTAGCCAACAACTGAGAAGAGAACTGAGGGTGGAGCGGATTCGTGAAGGAACACCAGAAGTTCACTTTTAGACTTAAACTGGGTGAGAGATCCAGGCTGGAGATATAAATGATGTGGGAGTCACTGTCATATAGATAGTATTTAAACCATGTGACTAGAAGAGATCTCCAAGGATGATCGTGCATAGAGAAGAGAATCAAAGACTAAACGAGCATGCCAGCATGAAGAGGTCATGAGAAGAGAAGGAACACCAAGGCAGGTTGAGAAGAAACACGAGTGAAATAGAAAAGGCACAAAGCCCTGCCGAGACCTTTCTCCCTGTCTCTGTGACAGAAAGACTGGGGAAGAAAGTGGGAGCTTGCATGTAAATCAGCCACCACAATAAAGACCTAGCAAAGGAGTAAGTACACTCACTTCCAGATGTCTGGCTTTCCATCAAAATTTCTGAATCAAGCAAAAATAAAAATACAGTACATCAAAATTTATGGGATGCAGCTTAAATAATACTTAGAAGGAAATCTGGAGCATTAAATGTTTATGTTAGAAATATGAAAATTCTCAACTCAATTATCTAAGTTCCTGCCTTTAGAAATTAGGGAAAAAATGAGCAAAAGAAGCCCAAAACAAGCAGCAAGAAAGAAAGAATAAACCTAGCAGCAGAAATTGATAAAATTGAAAAAAAGCAGCAGAAAGAACTAAATAAAGCAAAAGGCTGATTCTTAGAAAAGAGGAATGACATTTGTAAACTCCTAACCAGACTGACCAAGAAGAGCAAAGACACAGGAGTTCCCATTGTGGCTCAGTGGTACCTGAGTGGTACCTGAGTGGAACCTGACTAGTATCCATGAGGACGTGGGTTTGATCCCTGGCCTCGCTCAGTGGGTTAAGGATCTGGCATTGCCATGAGCTGTGGTGTAGGTCAGCCACAGCTCTGATCCCGCATTGCTGTGACTGTCGTGTAGGCCCTCAGGTGCAACTCTGATTCGACCCCTAGCCTGGGAATTTCCATATGCCATGGGTGCAGCCCTAAAAAGACAAAGAGAGAGAAGACACAAATTACAAAATACTGGGAATGAAAGAGAGGATATCATTATAGACCCTATAGATAGGAGAAGAATAATAAAAGGATGTTATGAAAAACGCTATGCCTATAAATAAAATGGACAAATTCCTTGAAAGTCACACTGCCAAAGCTCACTCAGAAGAAAAGAGGTAAGTCAACTGGTCCTACCATCTTTAGGAATTTCTATTGGCCGTTCACTATACCTGCAGTATTTTCCCCCAGGTCTTTGTATTCACCAATCTACTCAAGGGTGATCAGGACTCTTCTGACCCCCATAAATAAAATGGGAATTTGGTTTTAGAGTTTTCAAATTTAGTTTTAAACTACGTGGAGACAGACACAAACAAAACATTCTTTTGCTTAAATGTAAGTGTGGTAAAAAGAGGGGTTTTTTTCCCTATCTGATTCCCATTTATATACACATTTAATCATCACAAAAGCCTGAGGATTAAGTATTATTATAATTCCTCTTTTATAGATGACGAAACTGGAACACAGCGCATGTAAGCCAAACAACTATTAATTATGGAGCTAGAGGTGAAATCCTGGCTGTCTGGGTCCAGAGTCTGAGCTCTCAAACAAAACACGAAGCTCTTACGCTAAGTGTTATACTCCCTGCCTGAAAGAGCCAAGACATTTTCTTGTCCCACCCGTCCCTCCTTCCTGGTTGACCAGTTACCCAGACCAGAGACGGAGCAGACTTAAGAGGCAAGTCTCTGGGCAGCGTTGCTCTATCCAGGCAAGGCAGGGGGCGGAGGGATCTCCAGATGAAAGAGAAGCAAGGGAGGGAGAAGAAAGTCTTTCCCCAGGACCATAATAGACCTCTCCACGTGGCAAGACCCTGAGTGTCTAGAACAAAGAACTCACTCTCTTTGACTCCAGCCCAAAGTGAAATACTGTTTGTGACCTTTCCTCAGAAATTTTTATATGATTGACTGCAGATCAGGACATTTTGCCCAGAGCCCTCCTGGTGCCAGCCTCCTCGTAACAATTAGTTAACAGGGAGTCTTTTGAGTTGCCGCGTGAATGTCCTGCACAGTTCTTCTACCTGCCAAGAGATATTTTTCCCCGAGGGGAAAAAAAATAAACCTAAACTAAAAGAGTTTTTCTCTTTTTTACCTGCCAAAATTTATTCCCTCAGATGAAAAGCACAACTTTGTCCAGCCAAAAGGACAAAAATTAACTTAAAAAAAAAAAGAGGTCACCTGAAAAGCCCAATTCTTTGGGTAAATGAGGTCAGGTATCCTGACGCCTAACGCACAAAATAAAATCTTATGAAAGATTTAATAATTCTTTCACATTAGGCGTGGTAATATTGCCGTCATAGCAAATAAGCCCTCAGGGAAAGTCAGTAACTCTGGTGTTTTCTTGCAAAAAGAAATCTGTTCTTTACTGATTCCAAATACTATATCTCCGACCTCAGTGGTTCTCAGCCTACCAGACTCACCCCTTTCTAGAGTAAATATTTTTCAACACTCCCTGGACTTCGCTAAAATGGAATGCATACCAAACTATAACTTACCTACACACACAACTTTTTCACAAAACTACATAATGCCCCAACTATAACACAATAGAGAAACAGAAAGAATAGAATTTATAATAAAATAATGTGTGGGGTCCCCATCATGCCTCAGTGGTAACAAATCCCACTAGTATCTGTGAGTATGTGGGTTCAAGCCCTAGCCTCATTCAGTGGGTTAAGGACCCAAAGTTGCCATGAACTGTGGCGTTAGTTTGAGCTCGGATCTGGCATTGCTATGGCTGTGGTTGTGGTATAGGCCGACAGCTGCAGCTCCAATTCAACCCCTAGCCTGGGAACTTCCATATGCCACAGGTGTGACCCTAAAAAGAAAAAATAATACCAATAATATAATAAAATGTGTATGCCAAGGGCTCAGGCACAGCACTCCAAGAAAACTGGTGAAGCAGTCAGTGCATCTTGAGATGGAATCCATGGGAACTGGACATCTAACAGAGACTGATTTTGGTGTGTTGGATTGCACATTCAAATGCCAAAAGCAGCCTGGTCATTGGGTGATGTGGTTTTCCAGACTGTGGAACAGGGATTCCCACTGTGGCTCAGCAGGTTAAAAACCTGACTAGAATCCATGAGGTTGCAGGTTCCAGCCCAATGGGCTAAGGATCTAGGGTTGCCATGAGCTGCAGTGTAGGCTGAAGATTTGACTCAGATCTGGGTTGCTGTGGCTGGTTGACCAGCAGCTGTAGCTCTAATTCTACGCTGAGCCTGGGAACTACCATATACCATGGGTGTGGCCCTAAAAAGACCAAAGAAAAAAAATGGAAACAACTCTAGTTCAAAGCAAATCAAGTATACTCTTCCTTCAATGTACACAGCTCTTGTAGTCATGGAAAATTCAACCTATTTTTAACCCATGCAAAAAATACTAAGTGTACTTGTTAAATGTTATTAGGTTCTAGACTCATAAACAAATTTTTACCTACCTGAGTGACTGGCAAGACATTTAAAAGTTATGCAAGACATCAAGCAATTCTTCTTTATGTAGGACAGTCCTGCAAATTGCAGCTTCTTCATATGCCTGGTCTATGCCCATAAGATGTCTACAGCATCTGTTTACACAAACAACATCCCTCAGTTTCCCAATATGCCCTCTAGAGACAGGGTCATTCATATGATGACAGGACATACTTTTATTCAAGTGCTTATGAAAGCAAGCACACTTTTTTTGTCTTTTTTTTTTTTTAGGGACACACCCATGGCATGTGGAAGTTCCCAGACTAGGGATTGGAATTGGAGCTGTAGCTGCCAGCCTACACCCCAGCCACAGCAACACCAGATCAGAGCAGTGTTTGCAACCTGCACTACAGCTCATGGCAACACCGACCCTAAACCCACTGAGCAAGGCCAGGGATCGAACCTGCATCCTCATGGATACCAGTCAGGTTCATTACCCCTGAGCCACAATGGGAACTTCCCAGCACATTTTAAAAGAAACATCACCTTAAAATTCATTTTTTTTGTCTTTTTGTCATTTTAGGGCCGCACCCGCGGCATATGGAGGTTCCCAGGCTAGGGGTCTAATCGGAGCTACAGCTGCTGGCACAGTCACAGCAACCCCAGATCCAAGCCACATCTGCAACCTATACCACAGCTCACAGCAAAGCCAAATCAGAGCAGTGTTTGCAACCTGCACTACAGCTCATGGCAACACTGACCCTTAACCCACTGAGCAAGGCCAGGGATCGAATCTCCAACCTCATGGTTCCTAGTCAGATTCGTTTCCGCTGCACCAAGACGGGAACTCCTAAAATTCAATTTTTAAGACTTAGCTTTGACTTTGGAATCTATTATCCACATGAGAAGAAAGAGATGTGTGTTTCATAGTCACATCTGAGTTTAAACCTTAGTTTCACCACTACCTGGATGACCTCGAGCAATCCCTTAACCTCTGTGATCACCAGTCCTTCTCAATCAAAGGAAGACAGGATGCCTTTACAACAGGACCAACTCCCTACGGTCTTGACTGTCCTAAACCAATCTGGTATTTCTCCCAGGCTCCCACTCACTAGGTAATGGGAAAAGAATTAACCTAATGTCCAAGGCAGTTTAAATTCAATTGATTCTGATAATTTAAACAATCCCTTTGGGCAATGCTGAGAGTCTCTAGTGGGAAAAAAAAAATGTTTAGGTTCTCAGCTGGCTTCATGGGTCCAAGATCTGTGAAGCGGGGCCTCACATCAGGTTTACTGCTCTGCTATATCAATCTTAAAATCCGTAAGTTTTGAAAAAGGGTGGGCTGTATTAGTATTTTGCACTAGGCCCAGAAAATTATGTAGCCAGCATTGGCCCTCAGACAGCTGCCACCTTCCCCTGCTTCTCTCCCTAAGAGGACCACTGGGCATCAGAGCAGCGGGGTGTCGATGGGTCATCAGGACATTGAGGGAAGGGTCTCCCGGCTACATGGGTGTCCTTGCAAGCATTAGGAAGTTACTACTGGACTCAAGATAGTGACCATTACTCCCTGGGGGCTTCTTGCTCAGTCAGGACCTCTGCATGACTCAGCTTCACCCCTACAATATTGGCTACAGACCATACAGTGGCTCCCCTGTCCCTCACCCAGGCTGCTGGCAGTCCACCCTGTCTTGTCAGGGCAGGCTGGGAAGACGGTGACTTGGGAAACCTACTGGCTCTTGCCGCACCATGCATAAAACATGGGAAGTAGTGGCAGCATAGGAAAATAAAACTACAAGATCTCCTTGTGTCCATGGTGTTGTGGTCATAATCCCAAGTTGGTACAGGTGGACAGGACAAAAGATGAGCTTTCCAGAGCCCCCAGCTTGGAAATGAGCAACATCTCGTTTGCCCTTACTACTATTCTCATTTTTTGAAACATCATTTTTGCCAAGCTGTCAGGGGAGTTACAAGACATGAATTATTATCTTCTCTTCCTATTCCTTTCCACAACCATCTTGGCCAAAAAATAATGTGTGCATGCAGGGAAAGAGGTGTTTTTTTTTTTTTAGGACCACACCCTCGGCATATGGAAGTTCCCAGGCTAGGGGTCAAATCGGAGCTGTAGACACTGGCCTACACCACAGCCACAGCAATACCAGATCCGAGCCACATCTGCGACCTAATCACAGCCCACAGCAACACTGGATCTTTAACCCACTGAGCAAGACCCGGGATCAAACCTGTGTCCTCATGGATACTAGCCAGGTTCATTACCACTGAGCCACAACAGGAACTCCCTCTCCTGCTTCTTGATGTCAATACTGGTAAGATTTAACTGTGTACAAGGTGCCTTTTTATTGTATAATGGGGACCCCTCTGTGATCTGAGTTTTCTGGACTCAGCTAGTGATGTGTGGAATGGGAAATAAAGTAATTTAAGAAACCCTCTGTGTCCACAACACCTGGCTAAAAAGTCAAGAGCTCACCTTCTCTTTCTCCAGGACAATAAACCTCATGGCTTCCCCTTAGATGTCTACCCTTTGCAATAAAATATGACACAAGAAGGAAATTTAAATGTGTCCATTTAACCTTTGCGAAAATATTAAGCCCAAGAACAGTTGCTTTGCAGTTTTGAGTTTTGTTGGTTTTGAGTTTTGGTTTTTAGGTTCCTTCCCTTTCAGCAACCTAATCTTTTCCTTTTACATTTAATTCTTGAGTATATACACTGCCCAGTCAGCAACAGAGACCGCACGTGAGTATTCGGGGCAGAATTAGCTCCACTCTCAATCTCCTGCCTGAATCCCAGTTCTGTATCTTTCTCTGAGGTCCATTAGGTCCTCAGACTTGACATAGCCAAAATTGAATCCATTCACCTTTCACCAAACCTAGCTTTCCTTCTTGACTTTCTACTTTTATCAGTAGTTTAAAAAAAAAGTGGGGGGGGACATTAGGTCCCAACCTTTCCTGGTTCACACCATCCTTAGTGTCTTGTTAATCTTTTCACAGTGTCCCAGAGCAAAAGAAATATATAATGCAATTCCCTTAATGGCTCAGCAGGTTAAGGATCCAGTCATGCTACTGCCCTTGCTGGGGTTGCTGTTGTGGCATGGGTTCAGTCCCTGGCCCCGGGAACTTCTGTATGCCTTTGGTGTGGCACCCAAAAGACAAAAACAAAAACCAGTAAACAGACATGTGAGTGAGGCCAATCTAGATCATTTAGCCCAAACCAAGATGACCCAGACCAGAGGGGGTGCCCACTGACTAACGCACAGAATCACAGAACTTAGTGAAACTCTGTTTTAAACCATACGTTTTGGGCATTTCTTAGGCAGCCAAACTAAGTGATAGGATGTTACGAGACTGATGCGATACCTGCTGAACTAACAAGGCACCTGAAGACAGGACGTTAAAACAATTGCGCTTTATGCTTTCAGCAATGGAAAATCAGTGAGATTAATTTCTTAATCAAGTTGAGTAGAGTTATTAAATAAATGAATGCATGATCATTCAATTATCCCCTTAAAATTCTCTTAGAAATACCTTGGGATTTCCAGTCATAGCCTCAGGGACAGATCCTGAAGTTCATAAACATTTCACTGCCAACAAGATTAGAAAATTGACTTCATTTGTTTGAACCACAGTTCCTAAAATTACAATGTAAGTGATCATTAGTCTATAAGGGAGCCTGATTGTAAAGGAAAATGTGAGTTTTAATTTAGTTGTCAAAAAGGTGACTAGAAATCTTGCTGCAAGGTGTAAGAATAGCCCCTTCAACCAGAGGTCAGACCACTGACCACTATAACTAAGTGACCAAAACACAGTTGCAAACTCAGAAGCAAATGAAATGACTTCACAGTGGCAGAAATATTTGCCACAAGGTGCTGAATCTTGTGCTAATCAGAACCATTCCCAACCAAACACTGTTTCAATATAGCAAGATCTCAATCAGAACGCAAAGACTGTCAGCTGGAACCATTGTCCACAGGGGAAATAGGCCAACCATTTAAAAACACAAGCATGACCTTGAGAGTACAACCAGGAGCTGCTCTTCAGGACTACATGTTTCAATGCGCTCAGGGAACATCACGCTTTTACAGCACAATAAAATATGTTCTTGATAAGAAGGAGACTGCGTCATCAAGAAAATACTGAATGCTTGCAGAAATAAACTGAAAGCCCTTCAGTACAATTTCCATTAAAAAATGATGGAGAAAAATACTGTCAGCTCTTAAGGTGGTAAATGTTAGTTATCTAGAAACTTCACTGGTGTGGAAAACTCCATTTCCCGGGAGTCCTTTCAAAAGTTGGAGATTTTGGCATCTCCGTGAATTAGAGGTAACTGTGCACCAGCTCACCATGGACTTGTTATCACCTACAGTTCTATTCTCTTGAGTGGGAGAATTCTCCCAACCCTCAAGGGCCCTAGGATGGCCAAGGCACTGGCTCTTCTCAGACATAAGCCGAGCTGCCTGGGAAGGAGACCGAATCAGGCAGTGGAGGAACAAGATGACTGTGGATTCTTTGGGCCCCAAGGTCATCTCCTGTCTGACCAGGTGGGGCTCTGCAGAGAAGAGGGAGGGATGGAGTCAGTAGCCACAGACCAAAGAGGGCCAGGTCCTGTGCAAGAGTCCACGTAAGGATGTGTCTGGCGGGGAAAAGCTGACCCAATTCCAGATTTCCTGCCTGAGGCCAAGACCCTGCTCACCCTGCCAAGGAAACTGCCTGTGAGACCAAAGAAGAAGGCAAAGCACACACCAGCCACCATGAACACAGGAAACACAGTGATGAAAACAGCCTGTACTGAAGCAAACGTGTAATTAACCTGTTTTACATAGTTAAGGAAGCTTTAAAAAATACTGATGAGGAAAGAAAGAGATAGGAAAAGAACTAACTATAGACATACATAATAAATGGGTTAATATGCAAAATGTTGTTAGAAACTTTTTCATTTATCAATAAGTGCATCAGTGAAATTATTTTGAGTTTCTGCATCATATCCAATTTTCCCCCCCAAATATTTACTTTTTCTCTTTATGAAGGTAATGCATGCCTATTTTTAACAATTCCAACATTATCGAAACATTCAAAAAGTGCAAGTCACAGGTACCCTCCTCCCCCAAAATAACAGCTGTTAACAATATGGAACATACCTTGCATCAGTGAAATCATTTTGAGTCGCTACATCATATCCAATTTTGTGCACACAGCTTTTTAATCAATCCCATGTTTTTAAATGTCCAGATTCTATTCTGTTGTTATTTCTTGAGGGTGTCAGGAAGCCCCAGTTCAATACTAACTGAGCAATATGAGTCTGACAGATGAAACACAAAACATCGATCTTATTTTCTTTTTTCTTTCTTCCTTCCTTTCTTTCATCTTTCTTTCTTTCTTTCTGTCTGTATGTCTGTCTGTCTTTCTCATTCTTTTTCTTGTCTTTTTAGGGACACACCTGCAGCACATGGAAGTTCCCAGGCTATGGATTGAATTGGAGCTACAGATGCCAGCCTATACCACAGCCACAGCAACACCAGATCTGAGCCATATCTGTGAGCCACCAGAGCTCATGGCAACGCTAGATCCTTAACCCACTGAGGGAGGCCAGGGACTGAACCTGCGTCCTCGAGAATACTAGTCAGGTTCATATCCACTGAGCCATGACGGGAAATCCCATCGGCCTTGTTTTTGATAAAAGCTGGATATCGGTCATGGATCAAGTATGCAGCCCACTGAGACTCCTAACGCAGTCCCTGGAATTTAACAGTTTCCCAAACATGCAGACAGAGCTGGGAAACCGTAGGCCTCCCCAGTGGAGGGAGGCCTTCCCCACAGAAACTACACCTGGAGGAAGTTGATGACAGTTCATTCACTCTGCAGGCAGATCCCGAAGTGCCAGAGAGTAGGGAGGAGAGCCCTGACTCCACAGCCAAAAAGTGGCTTCTTTCCTCCAGAGCTGGAGTGTGTCATTACAAAGGGATGAAAAGAATTGGAGAAGAAGCTGTCCCCCCACAGAGAAACCAGGCTAAACCCGCTTCCCCATCCAGAGCCATTTGAAAACCAAGGTTGCAGTAAATATACTTCAACATATATTTTCCATTGGTTCTATTATTTTCTTAGCACAAATTTCCAAAAGTAGGATTCCTGGTCGAAGCTGAAAGCATTTCTGAAGCTCTTCACACATATTCTCAATTGCAGAGAAAGACTACACAAAGTTATACTCCCAACAGCAATGGATGAAACTGCTTCTTCTTCATACCCTTTGCTATCGTGATAGGTTCAAGTGGTATCTCGCCACTATTTGGTTTACGTTTTTCCACGTGCAGAGTTTTCCATATATGTATTGGTCATTTCTATTTCTTCTTTTCTGATTGCTTTGATATGCCCTTTGCCCATTACTTTAGTGAGATCTTCCTATTCTTACTCATTTGTAAGATGCAAAAATATTTAAGCAAGTCACTCTTCTTCATCTTAGAATTGTGATGCATGGGGTAGCAGTTAGAATCATAAGCCTAACACAGCATGACATTGATGTTCAGAGTGAGCACTTCCATGTTTATTAAAATTTTACTTGTACCAAAACAAGAACCAATTTGAAGAAGAGATGGGTTTTTGGAAAAGGTCAAATACTATAGCCCACAGAAGTGCTTAGACTTAATGTCTTCTGATATTAAGTCTATGCACTGACATTTTTATCATAAATTTTAAGAAACTTGATTATTCCTCCAGAAGTTTCTAATATGAGAAAATCCCTACAGATGTACTTTTTATTTCATTACATATTCAATACATGGAAATTTGAAATTTTGGAGAAAAAAATAACTACTTGTTCTCTTTATTAAAAGATCACCATCGGAAACTTCAGGTATAAACTACTAACTGAGGCACGGTGCACTGTCAAAATGATTGCATTCATATAGGCATTATAGAATTAACAGATAGTTCCCAGAATGTTGATCCATAACTTACCCAGGACATCCACTTTATATTTTTAGGTATTACCATTGACCACTGACAAAGAGAATACTCCTTTAAAGAACTTTTATGAATTATTCAATAGTTTTTTGGGGGTTTTAGGTTTTGGGGGGTTTTGTTTTTTTGTTTTTGTTTTTTTGTCTTGTTTTCTGCTTTTTAGGGCTGCACCTGTGGACATATGGAAGTTCCCAGGCTTAGGGTCAAAAAAGAATTGCAGCTGCCAGCTGCCGGCCGACACCACAGCCATAGCAGCATGGAATCTGAGCTGCACCTGTGACCTACACCATAGCTCACAGCAACACTGGATCCTTAACCCACTGAGTGGGGCCAGGGATCAAACCCGCACCCTCATGGATACTAGTTGGCTTCATTTCCACTGAGCCAACAACAGTAACTCCCTCAACAGTCTTTTTATAAAAGGTTTCAAAGCAATGGATATTGAACAACCGCTAATAAACAAGGCCTTGACCAAAATGTCTTTAGTCATTCTTTCCATTAAAAGAATTACCAAATCACTAAGTTTCAGAATTCTGGAATTCCTGCTATTAGGCATTGTGCCAAAATCTTCCCTCCATTGTCTTTAAGTTTCTCCATAAAGTAAAACAATGCCTATTATAGCCTTCATCATTCATCACATTCATTAATTTAATAAACATTTTTAAGAATCTGCTAACATTCTTAAGCACTTAGGCTGTCCTACATTTGGAGCTATGGATAAAGGCAAGTAAAACAGTTCCTACCCTTAAGGGAAATGAGGTCTTGAATTCATGGTCAAGCAGGGGACATAGTCTAATAGTTTACACAGTGGAAGAGATAGTCAAGTAACAGAAAAAGAGGATTCACTGCAGTATAATCAAGCACTGACTGCTAAAACAGCCCAAGGGAACAGTTACTAATTGAAGCTGAGGGGATCAGAGGAGGCTTCCAGGAGGAAGTGATGAGTCAGTGAGTCCTAGAGAATGAGCAGGTTCTAGCCAGGGGTAATCCAGGGGCCTTGTGTAAAGTCACAGAGGCAGACTGGGTCACAGCATGGAAAACTGCTATAAGGAGTTCAGTTAAGCTGAAGCATAGAGCTGGGGTAGGGACAGACCATGGTGAGAAATTGTCTTGCAGAAGGAATAGTCCATCTTTACATCTCAGTGGATGCTGACTAAACTTGATGAGGAAAGGACACTCCTCCCATTTCGGTTAGAGAAACAAGCCCGGTGAGACTAAGGGATTTGCCCAAGGTCATACATTTTGCAAACAGCTAAGATAAAATTCCAGTTTAGAAATTCTGATCTCAGAGCTTAGGCTCATCTGCTGGTCATGAATGGATTTTAATGCCAGGCTAAGAAATTTTTACCTTGAAGGTCATGGAAAGCCAAGGATTTTAGGCAAGAAGATGACATGGTCAGTTTTGCCTTATAAAAAAAATGGCCCAAGTTACTGGAGGGAAGAACATCTGAAATGGAACTGCTACTTACAGTTCTGCACTGTGCCCTGAACAACCTAGGGAGAGCCATCCCAGGGGTCTGTGAATGGCACTCCTAGAGTGGTACGGTGCCCAACCTACATGGCCAGATTTCGTGAAGCTGCAAGTGAGGAGGCTAATAAAGTAACCCAGACATAAAAAGTAGGAAGGGTTGAACTAAAGAAGGGCAATGGCAGAAAAGGGAAGCAGGTCACAATGCAGAAAGAATAATGTAGAATCACTAGGAGCTGGTGGATAAAGATGGTGATGCACAGAGAGCAGAGAGAATGTGGGGGTGATTTTTTTAATTGAAGTATAATTAATTTACTTATTAATTAGTGTTAGTTTCAAGTGTAAAGTGATTCAGTTACACATATATATGCATATTCTTTTTCAGATTCTTTTCCATTATAAGTCATGACAAAAACTTTGGTGGATAAAGATGGTGATGCACAGAGAGCAAAGAGAATGTGGGGGTGATTTTTTTAATGAAGTATAATTAATTTACTTATTAATTTGTGTTAGTTTCAAGTGTAAAGTGATTCAGTTACACAAATATATGCGTATTCTTTTTCAGATTTTTTTCCATTATAAGTCATGACGAAGACATTGAGTAGAATTCCCTGTGCTCTACAGTAGGTCCTCCTTGTTTACCTATTTTGTATACAGCAGTGTGTATCTGCTAATCCCCAAACTCCCAATTTGTCCCCCACCCCCTATCCACTTTGGTAACCATAAATTTGTTTTCTATGCCAGTGAGTCTATGAGAACGTGGTTTTATTGTATATCAGTCTGGCTAAGTTGGAACTGCATTTTAGAATCCCCTTCCTACTGAGCTAGAAACAAGATTGGAAAGTGAAAGGAAGCAGCAGCTGCCCTTATGCTCTGAAGGTTGTCAAGGTTAAAGTGATGCAGAGGCCAAGAGACTGGCAGGTGCCAGTCTGTCCTTGTCCTCCTTCCCCACTCTGCAGGCTCTTCCACCTCCGGGGCCAGCTGTCCTTCCCTCTGCCTGCCCCACTGACCCACAGCAACTGTGACCAGAGGCTGGAATGCACACTCACAGAGGCAATCGCTAGGCCCAAGTCACGGCCTTCCACAGACCTCTGCACCAGCCTTCTTTGTGGTCCCTCTCAGCAAACTCCCTCAAGCTCGGACTTGGCCACCGTGCCAGTGCTTCAGGACAACTACTTAGTGACCTCCCTGATTCACCAGTCTCCTTTCTGGCCCCTGCTTCTCCAGCTTTAGTTCCTGACCACAGCAGGCTCTTTTGCAGTAACTGGAAAAAAAAAAAAAATGAGTTTAAAATTCATACAGGTCTGTAGAGGATGTATAACAGTCAAAACAGCGTTGAAAAAGAACAGAGATAGAGGACTTAACGCCATTTGATTTCAACACATTATAAAGGAATCTATAATAAAGGTGGACACTCATATTATACAGGGGCTAAGCATTTGCTAACATTGTTGTCTGAGATAGCTTGGAAAGCAGGCCACGTGCCTACTGAGATCATAGCTCCGGGCAAAGCGGTTGGCAAGAGAATAACTGTGGGCTGGATTTCTTTGTACTGTAGGTAAAGCATTATAAGAAATGACCCCAGGGCGTTCCTGTTTTGGCTCAGCAGGTTAAGAACCCAACATAATGTTCACGAGGATGAAGGTTCGAGCCCTGGCTCGCTCAGTGGGTTAAGGATCCAGTGTTGCCGCAAGCTGTGGGGTAGGTAACAGATGCATCTCAGATCCGGTGTTGCTGTGGCTGTGGTGTAGGCCGGCAGCTGAGCTCTAATTCAACCACTGGCCCGGGAAATTCCATATGCCATAGGTGTGGCAGAAAGAAAGGGAAAAAAAGAAAGAAAGGGGAAAGGAAAGGAAGAAAGAAAAAGGAAGGAAGGAAGGAAGGAAGGGAGGGAGGAAGGAAAGGAGGAAGGGAGGGAGGAAGGAAGGAAGGAAGAAGAGAGGGAGGGAGGAAACTGGATCAGAGGAAAAGTATTTCTGGGCCACACCAGTCCTCCAGGAATTGCAGGCAGTGAGGCCTCCCAAAGTGACTGTGAAACAAGACAGACAGGGAAAGGCCTTGTCTTCACTTGAGATGTTTGTATCTGGATAAACCTCCTGCCTAAATGATGTGCAAATCCAAGCTTCAGAAATATGAGGAATTTCTCTTGGAACTGGTCTTCTAACAACTTTCCTGTGTGCACACAGAAACATTGTAAACCAGGCTCTTCTAAGAAAAAGGTGCACAGAGATTCAGTAAGCTTGGTTACTGGTATTATCAGCAGGATTTTCTGTTCTCTTTCATTCTTAGTCATTTTATTACAACTTAATCTTTGTAAATCCTACTTTGGATCATTCGAGTTTCTCAGAAGTATTTTTGGATTACTGGAATTACAGACTTCATTTTGAAATTGCTTTTCAAAAGCTCAAAAAGCCTTGTTATAGTGGTGCTTTCTTTCATCATGCCTTTTAAATCCAAGGGTTACTGGCTTATGCTCTTCGAAGAATTATGTCAGTTTTACTGAATTTTGTTCCTATATCAGTTTTGGTTTCATTACCTTATTTGCTACAGAGAGTTTAATAATATAACTAGATAGATCTTAGGATATTGCTAGCTTTATTCTACGTCATTTTGAAATTTTGGGGTATTTTTGGAAATCTGAGAACTTTCAGATAGCTTTTGTGAGCACATTTTTTTTTGGTCTTTTTATCTTTTTAGGGCTGCACCACGGCATATGGAGGTTTCCAGGCAAGGGATCTAATCGGAGCTGTAGCCGCCGGCCTGAGGCACAGCCACAGCAATGTGGGGTCCAAGCTACGTTTACGACCTGCACTGCAGCTGACGGAAACACCAGGTCCTTAACCCACTGACTGAGGCCAGGGATTGAATCCACAACCTCATGGTTCCTAGTCGGATTCGTTTCCACTGCACCACGACGGGAACTCCTGTGAATACTTTTTACACAACCAAGTTCGAGTGACCTGTTCAGGTGTGGATGATACTTGTTCAATATGCCAGGCTGAATTTCAGAGTTATTCTTCCCGTCTGTCAGCATATATTTTCTGAAGAGTGCATTGCCTTACAGTTTTATAGAGAGAATATATGTGTGCTGTGCAGAAGTTAGATTTCAGACCATATAAACAAATGGAAAGATGGGGCTACTTCATCACACCTTCAAATGTAATTAAGTCTTACAAACTACTAAAACCACAAAATAGTATTTGCATTTGGTTACAATGACTATTGCTAAAGGCCTTAGGGAGGATTTCAAGACTTAAAAAATAAGAGAAATGCTCCTAAACATTTTTAGAATGCTAGAATAAGATTTGAGTGTTTTAATTTTAATGAGTGAAAGAACGCTGGTTTTGAAAATATAAGTAATAATCAACCTAATGTCTATGTCCACAATATTTCTTCCATCCAAATTACTTGACATATGATTGCAATATAAAATTGTAAATACGTTTTCTTGCTAATTTTGCCAAAAATGGCAACTGGATAACTAACTAGAACCAGTTGTTTTAGAGGAATCTGAGTATTCTTTTCTGACATTGTTTCAGAATAAAGAATATTTTTCATAATATTTAAAGATACGTCTTTATCCCAAATCTCCAAAAAAAGCAAATTTTCATAAAATTTGTATTTTTATCTTTTTTTTTTTTTGTCATTTTAGGGCCTCACCCATGGCATATGGAAATTCCCAGGCTAGGGGTCTAATCAGAGCTACAGCTGCTGGCCTATGCCATAGCCACAGCAATGCAGGATCTGAGTTGCGTCTGCAACTTACACCACAGCTCACGACAACGCCGGATCCTTAACCCACTGAGCAAGGCCAGGGATCAAACCTGCAACCTCACGGTTCCTAGTCAGATTCGCTTCCACTGCGCCACAACGAGAACTCCCATAAAATTTGTATTTTTAATGAAAGTTCTACATGCTATAATTTACCCATAACCATTAGATTTTCTAAGTGCACATTAATTTACTGAGTATGATATATTTTAATATCATATTACTCTTTATAATATGATTAGTAATCAATAAAAATTAATCACTTAAATTATTTTAAAACCTGTGTTTTTTAGAAAGATTACATTAATGGTGTGGCCTCCACCCCAACCTATTGTCCTCAAAGTAAGCACCATTAAACTGAGAAAAGAAGGGCACAGGGCAAGGAAGCAAATAAGTAAGACCTGAGAATGACATGTCTGCAAAACTTTAAATACATTTATTGGCAGGTGGAACTAGAAGCTAACACATCAAAACCTTCTAAATTTCTAGGAGTTCCCTTCATGGCTCAGTGGTTAACGAATCCGACTAAGAACCATGAGGTTGCGGGTTCGATCCCTGGCCTTGCTCAGTGGGTTAAGGATCCGGCGTTGCCGTGAGCTGTGGTGTAGGTTGCAGATGCGGCTCGGATCCCGCGTTGCTGTGGCTGTGGCGAAGGCTGGCAGCTACAGCTCCTGTTAGACCCCTAGCCTGGGAACCTCCATATGCCGTGGGTGCAGCTCTAGATAGAAAAAAAGGCAAAAAGACAAAAAAAAAACCTTCTAAATTTCTGGATAAACTATACTGCCAAGTAAATACGATCTCAACCTGAAAAAGCCTTTGACTATCTGAACACTGAAACCATCTCAGGACCTCGCTCTTGCACAAGCAAGAAGCAGGGTGTAAGAACTGGAGAGCCCTCCAGAAGGATAAACTGCCAAATATCCCCTCCAGCTGCACCATGGACTATAGGACAACGAAGACTCTCCCAGAGGATGGACCAAGTGAACACAGGAGTTCTACCAGGACAGCAGGATCAGAATCTAATCAAGGCCTTTCCCACCCACAGGCCGGCCTTCCGGACGCCCACCTGGCAGAGTTTCATACATATTAGCAACCAGTAATTCTTGAGTGTCTTCCATTCTTTTGTTTTCCAAGAGAGTTTTTACTGTAGTTATCCCTTCTCTGACCAACATCATATATTGAGAGGGAGAAGGGACCAACAGCTTATCTTGTGGGGTTTTTTTTGTTTTTTTTGTTTTGGTTTTTAGGGCCACTTCTCAGCATATGGAAGTTTCCAGCCTAGAGGTTGAACTGGAGCCACCCCTGCCAGTCACAGCCATAGCAACACAAGATCCGAGCCCCGTCTGCGACCTACACCACAGCTCACATCAACACTGGATCCCTGACTCACTGAGCAAGGGCATGGATTGAACCCGCATCCTCATGCATACTAGTCGGATTTGTTTCCGTTGCACCACAATGGGAACTCCCCAGTGGCTTATCTTTTTATTCACAGATCTCCAAACCTGTGTCTTCATGGACGCTAGTTGGGTTCATAACGTGCCAGGCCACGGTAGGAAACCCAGAAAGCCAGAACTCCCCTGCACCATTTTTTTTTTGGTCACACCGACAGCATGTCAAAGTTCCTGGCTCAGGAATCAAACACCCTGCACCACCACAGCAGCAGCCCGAGCCACAACAGTGACAATGCTGGATTGTTAACCTGCTAGGCCATCAGGGAATGCAAAAAAAAAAAAAAAAAAGTTTTACATTAAAAAAAAATCAATCTTCATAGTACAAGGGTTCAGAACCATTATTTTCAGAGCATGGGCCAGTTATGATGGGTGTCAAGAGGAACATGAAGTGAGTAGCTTCCTCAGAGAGGGAAGGCTGAGCTGGATCCACTGCAGAACTATGAAATTTCACAGAAGCCATCGTCTTTTCTGAAAGCATCTTCAGACTGACCACATCCCAGACCCGTGTGCTTCAGACAAATAGGAATACTGGTCACAAGGAAGGCCCAGGCTGGATGCAAATGGTCAGAGCTTTCATCAAGCATTCCACTTTCCTTTTCTGCCTCTATCTCCTATAATCCTCACTACAACCCAATACAGAAGTTGATATTATCTTGATATTAGGTAAGGAGAAACTGAGGCATATTATTTTCAGGCACAGAACTGACCAAGGTCACACAGCTGGAAAATAGCAGGGCCAGAGCCCAAAACTATTTGATTGTGAAATCTATGAGCATAATCATTAATAAATTAGTTAATCAATTAATTGAGCATCCACACTGCGCAAAGCACTAAAATAAGCATGTTACTAGCACACGTTGCCTGCATACTTTAGCTGGCATTCTCCAAAGAAACAGAACCAACAGGATGTGTAGAGAAAAAGAGATTCATGACAGAAGTTGGCTCAGGTGAGTATGGACCCCGATTAAATCCAAGTCTGCCGTGTGGACTGGCAGGCTTGAGACCCAGGAGAAATAATTGTGCAGCTGTATCTGAAGGTCAGGCCTAGGGAAGCTGATGGAACAGATGAAGTCTGAAGGCAGTCTGCTGGGGACTTGCCCTTACTTGGGGGGAGAGTTGGTCTTTTTGTTCTATTTCGGCCTTCAATTGATTTGATGATGCCCACCCCCATTACAGAGAGCAATAGAAATGCCCTCATGGAAATGTTCACCTCGACCAAAAACACCCTCACAAGAGTTCCCGTCATGGCACAGCAGAAACGAATGAGGATGCAGGTTCGATCCCTGGTCTCGCTCAGTGGGTTAAGGATCCGGCGTTGCTATGAGCTATGGTATAGGTCACAGATGCAGCTCAGATCCTGCGTTGCTGTGACTGTGGTGTAGGCTGGCCGCTGCAGCTCCGATTAGACCCCTAGCCTGGGAACCGCCACATGCCCAGGGTGCGGCCCTAGAGAAAAAAGGCAACAACAACAAAAAAAGAGAGACAGCCTCGCAGAAACACCAAATATCAAATATCCGGGCAACTTGTGGCCCAGTCAAGGTGACACACAAAATTCACCGTCACAATTCTGTTTAAAATGAGCCTGTACTACTATACAGCACAGGAAACTATGTCCAGTCTCTTGGGACAGAACATGATGGAAGACAGCATGAGAAAAAAATGTATGTATATGTCTGACTGGGTCCCTATGCTGTACAGCAGAAATTGACACAACACTGTAAATCAACTACACTCTAATAAAAATAAAAAATAAAACTAGACAACAATAACAACAAAAAATGAGCCTCTCTCAACCCTTTCTTATCCTTAGAGTAACTTTATCATTTATACACTTTTACTAGCCTGGGATTTAATAGAAGTACTTTCTAATATCAAATACTTAAGAACCACAATTCCCCCTATAGGAATTAGGGATATCATTTACATTCGTATCCTTCATTTTTAAACTTTAAATTAGATTTTTTAATGTAGATTTTCAATTACTATGTCCTCAGGGAACTCGTAAACTAACTAAGACATAAGTTTCAAATTAATACTTTTAGGATTTGAGCTTCTATCTGATAAAAATTTTACTAAGTAAAGTGTATTATTTTTCACATTTTCCATATTGATAAAGACAAGGAAAAAGAGGTCTGAGTCCAGGGAATGAGTACCAAAAAGGCAGAAAGGAAACTGAAAACAGGTGGTGAGAAATATTAGCAAAATTACAAACAGCAGTTAACAGGATGTCCAGTGAAAAAGAAAGCAAACGTTAGAGAATGACAGCTGGAGAATGATATGAAGAATTGACAGTGAGGTCTTACTCTCTTGTCCAGAGCAAAGGGTTAGTGCTCGAGTCAAGACTAGGTCTTAATTAAGGCCCCTGAGGGCAGGCATCACATCTTTATATCTCCCACATGTGGTGTAATACAGGCCTTACATAACAGATGTTCAATCATTTTTTGAAATTAAAAAATGAATATTTGGGAGTTTCCGATGTGGCACAGTGAAAAGATACCCAACTAGTATCCATGAGGATGTGGGTTCGATCACTGGCCTCACTCAGTGGGTCAGGGATCTGGCATTGCCGTGAGCTGTTGTGTAGGTCGCAGACACGGCTCGGATCTGGCGTTGCTGTGGCTGTGGCGTAGGCCGGCAGCTGCAGCTCTGATTAGACCCCTAGCCTGGGAACTTTCATATGCCACAGGTGCAGCCCTAAAAAAGCAAAAAAAAAAAAAGAGAAAAAAGAATATTTGGAGAAAAGTAATCTACTAGAATGGAATAATAGAGAAAAGAAAGGCATGTGATGTGACTTGGTTACAGCCCTGTCAGGTACACAGGCTGAGAATCCAAGACCTCTTTGGATTATCAAAGGAGCAGGGTTTGCAGGAAGGCAAGTTCCCAAGGCCCAAAGTGCTTGCTTAGTGCAAGAAATATTTACATTTTTCCAGATGTCAGTAGAACATATCAAAAATG
The DNA here is from genome assembly GCA_004024745.2 of Catagonus wagneri. Lineage (NCBI taxonomy): Eukaryota > Metazoa > Chordata > Mammalia > Artiodactyla > Tayassuidae > Catagonus > Catagonus wagneri. The sequence goes on from PVHT020000065.1 coordinate 6,910,194, forward strand.
AATTATTTAACAACCCTACTGCATTATCCACTCACCTGGCTTTTCTTGTTTTTTCCCTAAAAAGCAAGGGATTTTTATAGGTTAATTAGGCAGAAAGAATGTTCATTTCCAATTTTTTTTCTAATTTCTCTTTCTACTACCTTCATATGCTTGTGCTTTGTTTTTCATCTTGAAAAACCTTTTTTGAAAAAAAAAAGAAAAGCTTTTTTTGAAACACACACACATCTAATCTTGGTGCCGATTAGAAATGCAAGGTCAGCTTCACTTTTTGTTTTTGTTTTTTGTCTTTTTAGGGCTGCATACTTGGCATATGGAAGTTTCCAGGCTAGGGGTTGAATTGGAGATGCAGCTGCCGGCCTACACCACAGCCATAGCAGCACAGGATCAGAGCCATGTCTTCAACTTACACCACTGCCACAGCAACGCCAGATTCTTAACCCACTGAGCAAGGCCAGGGATCGAACGCACATCCTCAACGGGAACTCCAAGGTCAGCTTCACTTTAACTTAATGGGAATTGTGAAGCAATCAGAGGTCTGACACTTCTTTAAAGCTACAAAAATGGCTTTTATACACATATAACTATATATATAAAACTATATATATATAGTTTATATAGTTATATATATATAACTATATATATAACTATATATATATATAAAACCAAAAACCTTTTCACTTCATAGAGTAGATTTGTACATTTTCTGGCATCGCCGTGAACTGTGGTGTAGTTTGCAGATGAGCCATAGCCCAGCAGCTATGGCTTCGATTTGACCGCTAGCCTGGGAACCTCCATATGCCAGGGGTGTGGCCCTAAAAAGACAAAAAAAAAACAAGGCTGGATAGATTTTTACCAATTGGGGAAGTAAGTTGAGTCAATCTGACTTAAATAGACTATGAGTAGTGGCAAAAATTGTGGATTGGCATGGCCACATCTATTCCAATAATCTCATGTTATCCTTCTGGTACTGTAATGGCCAAAAAGCTTTTATTTTCTTCAAGATCCTTTGAAGCTATGGGTTCTGGATATGACTTAAGTTCTGCCAATCACATGCAATTAAGACTTGAATTCAGGACAAGTTAATTGCAAAAGGAAAAGCATGAGGTATCACTTGTGCCAGTGCAGATAGAGCAGAGTGGTATGGCCCCAGAGTTGGTACCATTTTAGCAGAAGCAGCTTCCTGACCAAGGTTCTTTTAGCTCATTTAGCAAACCAGTGGGGGCATCGAGACCTTGGGAATTTATCCCAGGGTCTGCCTCCTCAGCTTTAGAGTCTTCTCTCAAGTCCATCTAATAATTCTGCAACCTATTTAATAACCTATAATAATCTCTTTCTGCTTAAAGCAACTTCAGCAGATTCTGCTCTCTATAACTGAATCCTAATAGGATGATTTACATAAAATTCAGCTTAGAGGTGTCCAGGGACAATGAGAGGTCCCAGATCATCAATCAAGAGAAGGATATTCCCTCTGGGGCAATTGAGACTGATGCCTGAAGTGGAGACTGTGCCCACTAAGAGAGGAGCCATAACCCTCCAGATGCCAGAAAGTAAGGCACATGGATACTGACCCCTGTTTCTGTCAATCAGGAGACACGGTCTCTCATGGGCTATTGAAATTTAAGCCCAACATTTGGTTGGGATGTGCGGTTCCAACAAGGAAGAACATGCCATACCTAATAAAACTCTGTGGACAGAGAAAACAAACAACGATGTCAAAAATGAGCCACAGATCAGCTATGTTAAGGAAACTAACAAGAGTATAATGTCCACCATCTACCACTTAAAGTGTCTATGCTATTCCTGGAACCAATTACTAAGCTCTAGAGATTATGAAATCCTTCTTATCAAAACAACATGAAGAAGTTGGACATTTAAAATAAGATCAATGCTTACAGCAGGGCTTTTCAGTAGGTTTAGCAAAGGGAAATTTTCGAGAAGCCATTGATTGCTTTCAGATTCTCCTTTGCTTTTATATCTCTGTTCTTCCCTGTGAGCCCCTATCATACCAAAACCAGTCATGAAGCCCAGAGAAAACATTTTTTTTTTTTTGCATTATAGCTGGTTTACAGATTTCTGTCAGATTTTCCAACTGCACCATGTGGTGACCCGATTACATGTACATATATGGATTTGTCACATGTAATTAGATATAGTTCCCCGTGCATTACAGTTGGAGCTCCTTGCTATTCCATCATGAAAGCAGTAGTTATCCCCACTCCCTCCCACCCCTCCCCC
>PVHT020000065.1:6920727-6978645 GCA_004024745.2 Catagonus wagneri
TTTGTTATCAAAAATGTTAAGGAAAAAAAATATACCAAAGCCAACAACCCAACTGAAAAATGGGCAAAGGACCTGAATAGACATTTCTCCAAAGAAGATATACAGATGGCCAACAAGCACATGAAAAAATGTTCAACATCACTGATGGTTAGAGAAATGCAAATCGAAACTACCACAAGATACCACCTCACACCAGTCAGAATGGCCATCATTAATAAGTCCACAAATAACAAATGCTGGAGGAGGTGTGGAGAAAAGGGAACTCTCCTGCACTGTTGGTGGGAATGTAGGCTGGTGCAACCACTATGGAAGACAGTGTGGAGGTACCTTAGAAAACTATACATGGAACTACCCTATGACCCAGTAATCCCACTCTTGGGCATATATCCAGACAAAAATTTCCTTGAGAAAGACACTTGCACACACATGTTCACTGCAGCACTATTCACAATAGCCAAGATATGGAAACAACCCAAATATCCATCAACAGATGACTGGATTAGGAAGATGTGGTATATATACACAATGGAATACTATTCAGCCATAAAAAAGGATAAAATAGTGTCATTCGCAGCAACATGGATGGAATTAGAGACCCTCATACTGAGTGAAGCAAGTCAGAAGGAGAAAGACAGATGCCATATGAAATCTCTTATAACTGGAGTCTAAAACACTGCACAAATGAACCTCTCAACAGAAAAGAAAATCACGAACTTGGGGAACAGACTTGTGGTTGCCAAGGGGGTGGGGGAGGGAGTGTGAGGGAATGGGGTTAACGAGTGCTTGGGTGATGGAAAAGCAAGGAGATCCAGCTGTATAGCACAGGGAACTATGTCTAATCGCATGTGACAAATCCACATATGTACATGTAACCAGGTCACCACGCAGTGCAGTTGGAAAATCTGACAGAAATCTGTAAACCAGCTATAATGCAAAAATTTAAAAAAAAAGGAAAACTATACATAGAACTACCATATAACCCAGCAATCCCACTCCTGGGCATATATCCAGACAAAAATTTCCTTGAAAAAGACACTTGCATACGCATGTTCATTGCAGCACTATTCACAATAGCCAAGACATGACAACAACCCAAATATCCATCAACAGACGAGTGGATTAGGAAGATGTGGTATATATACATGATGGAATACTACTCAGCCATAAAAAAGAACAAAATAATGCCATTTGCAGCAACATGGATGGAATTAGAAACCCTCAAACTGAGTGAAGTCAGTCAGAAGGAGAATGACAAATACCACATGATATCACTTATATCTGGAATAATATACTGCACAAATGAACCTTTCTATAGAAAAGAAAATCACGGACTTGGAGAACAGACTTGTGGTTGTCAAGAGGGTGGGGGAGGGGGTGGGATGGTATGGGAGTCTGGGGTTAACAGTTGTAGACTGTGGCCTCTGGGATGGAAAAGCAAGGAGATCCGGCTGTATAGCACCGGGAACTATGTTTAATCACTTGTGACAAATCCATATATGTACGTGTAACTGGGTCACCACTCTGTGCAGTTGGAAAATTGACAGAAATCTGTAAACCAGCTATAATGGAAAAAAAAAAATATATATATATATATATATACACAAAGGTACATTAAAAACGTAAAGGCCTCAGCAGTCACATGTGTTATTCCCATCATTTAGTTAGACAAAACTCAAAAGGCTGATATTTAAAGCCCCAAATCTTTACTGTTTACATGATAAAAACATTCACCACTTTTTTCATGAAAAGGTTTTTATTTGAGTTCTATTTGAAATATCAGAAATATAAAATTATTATAGCTTTACAAATAATTTACTTTTTGATCAATACATGAAAATGTACACTTAAGTAGAAATACAGTAAATATTACATTTTTAAACAATATCAAAATATAATTTCAAATTTCGTATATTAATAGATTTCCAAATCCAATCTCAAAACACACTCTAAAGTATATTCTACGGTTTTTAGAATAGAGAAAAAAATTTCTTTCTGAAAAAGTAGAATATGTCACCTGTATATAGTCAATATTATATGCATGGCACAAACAGCTGAAAATATAAAATGTTTACTTAAAACTATCAGCAACTTTTTAATTTCTCCTTTTTGTTCCTATAGCTTGAAAACATCTATGGCTATACTTAAGTCTCATAGGGATGTGATGCCTCATATTGAAATAAAAATGTCATCCTCAACTTTTGCTCACCCTCCTAGCAGATAATAACTGTGAGTGATTTCTTAGAACTAGGTTTTCAGGTAACAGGTAGGGACAGACTGTGCCATTTGTATACTTCACAATCTTAGAAATATTTTATGACCCTGATACATGTAAGAACTAGTCATTACTCTGACATCTCTTTCAATACATGTGAAGGAGATAATAAGCGTGCATTTTACACAGGCCACTAATACTTGGGTCTGTAAGTTGAATACCATCTCCTATTTCTTTAATCACTCGATAGCTTGGATAAAACACTCAACTGTCCTTTTAACCTATTACTTCCACCAGAACAACAGCATCTATATATTTTGAGATGGATCACAGAGTGAAAGGGTAATACTGTTGGCCTCTGTATAGTATGAGATGGATCACAGAGCAGAAAGGGTAATCATAAGATCACTGTTTCACATCTCTGGTAGACTAATCTGCTCTATTTAGAAGAACCGTTATTTTGAAAACACCGTTTGCAGATGAAATCCATTTTGCTACTTGCTAGGGAGGCAACAATAAGTGATGGAACCAAGAAGGCTCTTTCTGGACTTGGTGGAGGTCTAGCAACAACATGGGCCTAAGCACAGTCTGCTTTACTTGGAAAATGTCTATTTGTAAAAGTTGTGAGGGAAAATATTGCAAATTAAACATCATTTGGAAAAATTAAATTATCTCTATTTAGCTAATTATCTGTCACATTATAATATTGGCTATAGCAGCCCCAAACAGAGGTTAACTAATTACAGCTTATATAACTGAATTCTTAAAGAGTTTCACATCATATAATTGTATAATTATGTTTTTGAAACATCCCAGAAACTCACAATGTATGCATCTGTAATCATCAAAATGTGTAGACCTGATCAGAGCCAAGCTATGTTCAGGACCCCATTGAACTCAACCTTCATTCATCCTTTGCCTTCTCTTCACAAAGAAAATGCGCGTCGCTGTAGCTGTGGTGTAGGCCAGCAGCTTTAGCTCTGATTCGACCGCTGGCCTGAGCACCTCCATATGCTGCGGGCACGGCCCTAAAAAGACCAAAAAGAAAAAAGAAAGAAAGAAAAAGAAAAGAAAATGGAGGGTGTCCTTAGTGGCCACTGAAAGATGCTGTTTTGCATGAAAGGAAAGAAGGAGAAAATAATCAAAATTTTAAAAGAATAAAACAATCGTCCTCCTTTGGGGGAGGTGGGGGTAAGTTCTTAGAGAACAAGAGAAACAGCAGAGGCCTTTGAAAAATATTTAACAGGGCCAATGAAATGGCCTATTTAAAAGAAAAACGACCTTGTCTCATTGTACCAGCAGAAGGGCAGCCTCCACCTGGGACAACTAAAAAGAACCCCTGCATCCTTTTATGCACTGAGAATTTCACCAAAAGGCACCAGGTTCGCAAAGAGATATATTTTCAGGTAAGAGAACAAAATGAGGTAAAGAAACTGACCTTGTAATCAGTTGTGCGGTAGAGGCGAGAGAGAGGCATTTCAAGGGAAACAAGGCATCAGTATTAAAGCACCTGTGCCCAGATGACAAGGTGCCTTCATAGCAATGCTCTTTTAATGCTAACAAGCAAGTTACCGTAGCAGCTGTACATGGCCATGGGTACCTCACAAATCAAAAGTCTAGAAAGATCATGATAAGCACAACCACTTTGTGAATATGAGATTCCACAAATCACAGAGAATCTGCACCAAGTATCTGTAGTCATACGTGCCCAAAAGGGAAGGAGAACTGGACAGCCATCAATAACAAATGACTTGTCATTTCAAATCTAGCATCTGGTGCCAAGAGATTTTTTTTTTGTTTAAACTGAAATGTTTCTGTGGGCATCCGATAACTTTCCCATCCCTAAAAATATCAGCTCTTTTTTTCCTAGGTCCTTCTATGAAAAGTGGTATTAAGAATTAACAGGTATTTGGGGGCCACGGAAAGAAATTCACTAAACAAGTGGCAACAAATGCCCACAGCCTGGGCTGGATCCTATTTCCAAATGATGGGCAAGGGCAATGCACATTCTATAACTACTTTTGTTACATGTTAAGGACTAAAACAGTTTCTGTGCAGGTTTCAGGTTAATGAGATAGACTATCAACTTCATGGCATTAAATTTATGCCCAAAAGGGAGTGGAAGGCAGTAAGAGCAAAGTTTCACCAGAAAACAACAGCGTTATCTAAGCATTAACCCAGCATGAAAAGAGAACTACTTCTGATTTCCTAGACTACAGCCCTCACAGGTTATTATTTCTGATTTCTATGGCAACACACAGCATTTTCCATCTAAAACTTTAGAAGAAAGCTCGGTCACACCATGCTCTGCCTTATTAAATGATCTATGTTGACACCATTCATTTCCATTTCTCTTACATCTGTAAAATGTCAAGGAAGAGTGATAAGATAGTCGTTTACCCTCAATTTTATCAATAATGTAAGGTTTTAGAGAGAGTGCATTAGAATTCTAAAATAAAAGGCTAATATATTTTCTCAGTTTTCCTTTCCTCCTTCATTTTCACTGGGAGAAATCTATTTCTGATAGTATCTCCTCTGAAGTTTAGGGGGCTTAAAAGCATTGCTCTTTAACCCCAAAAAATGTTCTCAAACATAGTTATTTTCCGAGTATACATCTTTGAAAAAAAAAAAGGTTCTACAAAGACCATAAAAACCTTCCCTGGAATGCTTATAAAAGGTAACATAATGGTAAGTATGACTGGAAAAGTAACAGTGTTGTAAGAACTGCTTTAAACAATAATCAAATATGTGGTTTCTACCCTATCTGCCTCTTTTTCACCTTCTTCTACACACGCAAACACATACATGACACAATAGATAACAAGTGTAAGCAAGGAAGCAATGACAAAGAAGCAAAAAATACAAGTCAATCATTATTTTACAAAGAGAGAAAGCAGGCCATAGACATCAACAGGCTATAGGAATCTTCCTCCCCGGTTCAGTGGATTAAAAATATATATATATTTCTAAATAATATTTCTTGTAGGAATAATTCATATTTCATATCCTGAAAATATTCCGTTCAAGCTACTACAACAAAAGGAAGATGCTATGAGGCAAATTGTACTCCAATCCTAGTTTTCACTGCGTCAAGGTTTTACAAAAGAACTACAAAGCTATTGCAATCTACTACTTATATGTGGAAAACAAGACATGGCTGTCAACAGGGCACAAAATAACCTATCTAGGCAGTTCCTATTGTGGCTCAGCGGTTACTAACCGCTGGTATCCATGAGGATGCGGGTTTGATCCCTGCCCTCGTTCAGTGGGTTAATGATCCGGCATTGCTGTGAGCTGTGGTGTAGATCACAGATACAGCTCGGATCCTACACTGCTGTGGCTGTGGCTTAGGCAGGCAGCTTCAGCTCCGACTAGACCCCTAGCCTGGGAACTTCCATATGCCACAGGTGTGGCCCTAAAAAGCAAAATGATAGTAATAAAAATAAAAATAATAACTTATCTAGAAATATTCCTGAAAACGAACTTTAAAAAAGTTTTCGACTGAATATTAAAATGGATCACATTTTAGGCAATTTATATTAAGCATACTACATGTGCAACTGTGTTAAAAAGTACCCAGAAATCAAAGTTATATCGAGCATTATATTTAGAACATGCATTCTATATGCATAAAACCAAACCAGGGTCCATAACAGTGTCTTAAAGAAGGTCTTACTGTTTTTTCAAGGAACAATAGTTAATTCCTCCAGAGATGATTATTCACATCATAATCGTTCTCGTTTCGCATCACCAATGACTCCCCAAACATCAAAGACAAATTCATCCGGGAACGCAAAGTCTCCAAGAGTTTCGTCAAGTGCCACCGCAAATTCATCTGGATTACCTTTGTCCTTTCCAGCTTCAAACATTGTGGTAGCTATCGAAAATAATTTTTGAAAATTAATGATAACATAAAACAGCATCAGAGAACTGAGAAAAATGGCACCAGGAAAATTACTAAGAGTAACATGCATAGATACATACTTCTAGTACAAATTAAAACAATAAGATGCTCTCTATCAATCACTTATCAAGGTGGCAAAGTTGGGGGGGGGTTGTTTTCTTTTGTTTGTTTTGTCTTTTGTTCTTCAGGGCCCTACCTGCAGCATATGGAAGTTCCCAGGCTAGGGGTTGAATCAGAACTGCAGCTGCCAGCCTACACCACAGCCACAGCAACTCCAGATCCTTAACCCACTGAGCAAGGCCAGGTATCGAACCCACAACCTCATGGATACTAGTCACGTTTGTAAGCTGCTGAGCCACAACAGGCACTCTGCAAAGATTTTTTTTTTTAAACAATCTGTTCACTGCACCTAGGTTTGCATCCCTACCCCTGCCCTCTCCTCCATCTCAGAGCTCATCAGTTGGGAAATTCTGGTGTCCCTCTGGTGAAACAAGAGAAAACCCTGTGGCTAACCCTGATGGGAAACCCGGGGTACATTTGTTCCCCACTGCTCCATAATCACTAGCTCTCCCTGAACCCCCAACCATGGAAAAGGACAAAGAATACCAATTTGCAAAGGGGGTCAAGCTAGGATGAAAAGAAAGCATAAGGTATCTGTCTACTCATGGAATCAAGGCAACTTTTTGAGCCCCTTTCCAGTTTGGGATAGAAAGTGAAGGTGGTACCCTTGTTCTAGTTTTCTAATAAATTGTCTGGACCTCTTATTTTCTGTCTGGGGAACCAGCATCTTCAGGAATACACATACTCAGGGGACCTGCCGCACCTGGCAAGACACCCATAAGGCTCAGTTGTTTTTTTCTCGGGCCCCTATAAGTACTGGCTCCCAGGAAGAGAGAGTATGGGTGTGACTTGGGGGCTTGGGTGAAGAACCCCCAAGTAAAAGGGCACCACCAAAGCCCAGCCTCTTTTTCCCTCCCAGGTTAAGGTTGAACAAATCAAAGATTGTGTGATTCCTCTGAGTGAGCCAAGAGATCTGGTCTTACAGCTGAGATCCGCTAGGGCTCTTGAGAGCTTTTCAGAGCTGTTCATCATCCCAAACAGTTCAGTACCAACACAGGTAGGCTGGGGGGAGGGCAAGAGATGTGGCCCATAGATGGGCACCACAATCAGAGCAGAAGTGGGATGCGAATGGGGTGACTGGGCAGTAATCAGAGCCCTAATTAAAGGCTCTGATTACTAAAGGATAAGGGCCTCCCACGCCCAGCTCGAGAGCCTGGTGTAGGGTGGAGAGTGCAGGCATGGTAAGGAGGGCATGGGGGGAGGGGGAGAGGAAGGCAGCAGCCACACGGATGAGAGATTTGTTACATATCTGAGCATCAAAATAAGTCGTGAGGGTAATAGATTATAATTCCATTGAACAAAAAGGAAATAATGAATCCATAATGAAATCACTGGTTGATTGACAAATGGATGGATGGAAGCAAGACTGGTTGGTTGGTTCATGGGGAACAGAATATTTACATAGCTTCAAAATACCTCCCCTCCAAATATTTATTACAAAGAGAAAAATCTTACAATCTCTGTCTGACATTTCATTTAGCATAATGCCCTCAAGTCTCATCCGTGTTGCCACAAATGGCAGGATTTCCTTTTTTTATGGCTGGATAATACCTCCTTGTACGTATACCTCAATGTCTTTATTCATTCAACTGCCAATAAACACTTAGGTTGATTCCATGTCTTGGTTACTGTGAATAGTGCTGCTACGAACACAAGAGTGCAGGTATCTCTTCAACATAGTGTCTTCATTTCTTCCACATGTAAGTGAATGTACAGGTTTTTTTTAAAGCTTAGAAACGAAGGAATTGGAGTCCCATTGTGGCTCAGCAGAAATGAATCCAACTAATGTCTGTGAGGATGCAGGTCAGATCCCTGGCCTTGCTCACTGGGTCGGGGATCCAGCATTGCCATGAGCAGTGGTGTGGGTCACAGATATAGCTCAGATCCTGAGCTGCTGTGGCTGTGGTGTAGGCTGGCAGCTGTGGTGTAGGCTGGTGGCTGCAGCTCCAGTTCAACCACTAGCCTGGGAATGTTCATATGCTGTGGGTGTGGCCATAAAAAATATGGCCATATGTATTAATAAACAAATAAATAAACACCCTAAGGAGTTCCTTGTGGCTCAGCAGTTTAAGGATCTGGTGTTGTCACGGCTATGGCTCAGGTTGCTGCTGTGGTGCAGGTTCGTCCCTGGCCCAGAAGCTTCTGTGTGCCATAAGTATGGCCCATAAATAAATAAATAAACCTAACCTAAGATGCAAGACCATTTTTTTTTTTTTTGGTCTTTTTAGGGCTACACTCACAGCATATGGAATTTCCCAGGCTAGGGGTCAAATCAGAGCTATAGCTGCCAGGCTATACCATAGCCAAAGGAACGCGGGATCAAGCCGCATCTGTGACCTAAACCACAGCCCACGGCAACGCCAGAGCCTTAAACCACTGAGCAAGGCCAGGGATCGAAACTGCGTCCTCATGGATGCTAGTCAGATTCATTTCTGCTGAACCCCAACAGGAATTCCAGGATCATTTTTTTTAATTTCATAAGATACAGGATCATTAGGTGACCTCTGGTATGATAAAATATATTTGATGAAATATTTTGAATTTTAAACATTTATTAATAACTTTGTAATAATTTGAGGAAATCTCTTTGTTTTAATATTTACTGAAAAAGAAGTATATAAATTTTATCTTACAATCAACTCTGTTTTTTTAAAAATATCTACCAAGGATGGGTAAAGGGAGAAGTGTGTGTTAAAGCAATTATATAGTAAAATATTGATGCTAGAATATGGGTGATAGGTATAGAAGTATTCACTATGAAGTCTTTCAACTGTACTGCAAGTTTGAAAATCACTCTAGAGAGTTCCCTGGTGGTCTAGTGGTTACAACTTGGTCTAGGAACTGAGATCCCACATCAAGCTGCTGCATGCAGCGGCCAAAAAAAAAAGGAAAAGAAATCATTATAATAAAATATTAGTGAGAAGAATCTCTATACAGACAATGGAAGAAAATTTAAAATATAGTAGATATATTCAAATTGGGGGGAAAGTTGTTTTTTTTTGTTTGTTTTTTTTTTTTAGCTAGGGCCTGTTGGATGCAATAAAACAACTATGGCTGATCTGAAAACTCTGGAGGCTCATGAGTACCAGCAGTATCCTGGAAATTATTTCCTAAGCCATTAAGATACACTCTAATGTCTGTAAGAAATGCCTCATCTCTTTCAACAGTCATAGCATTACCGTCAAGAAAGGAAGAAAGCACCTACACACCTATGGTCAACTAATCTATGACAAAGGAGGCAAGAACATACAGTGGAAGAAAGATAGTCCCTTCAATAAATGTCGCTGGGAAAACTGGAAAGCTACATGTAAAAGAACGAAAAAAGAACACTCTCTAATACCATACACAAAAATAAACACAAAATGGATTAAAGGCCTAAGTGTAAGGCCAAACACTATAAAGCTCTTAGAGGAAAACATAGGCAGAATTCTCTTTGACCTAAATCACAGCAACATTTTGTTTGATCCACTTCCTAGAATAATGACAATAAAGACATGAATAAACCAATGGGGCCTAATTAAACTCAAAAGCTTTGCACAACAAAGGAAACCATTAAAAAAACGAAAAGACAATCCACAGAATGGGAGAAAATCTTTGAAAACAATGCAACAGACAAGGGCCTAATATACAAAATATACAAACAACTCGTACAACTCAACAACAAAAAACAAACAACCCAACTGAGAAATGGGCAGCAGAACTAAATAGACATTTCTCCAGAGAAGACATACAGATGGCCAATGGGCATATGAAAAAATGCTCAACATCACTATTTATTAGAGAAATGCATATCAAAACTACAATGAGGTACCACCTCACACTGGTCAGAATGGCCATCATTAGCAAGTCAACAAATAACAAATGCTGGAGAGGGTGTGGAGAAAAGGGTACCCACTTACACTGTTGGTGGGAATGTAAATTGGTACAACTATGGAAAATGGTACGGACGTACCTCAGAAAACTAAATATAGAACTACTATATGATCCAGCAAGCCCCCTCCTGGGCACATATCCAAACAAAACTTTCATTAAAAAAGATACATGCACCCCTATGTTTACTGCAGCACTATTCACAATAGCCAAGGCATGGAAACAACATAAATGTCCATCGACAGATGAATGGATTAAGATATGGTACGTATATACAATGAAATATTACTCAGCCATAAAGCCATTTGCAGCAATATGGATGGAACTAGAGATTCTCTTACTAAGTGAAGTCAGAGATAGAAAGACAAATTCCATATTATATCACTTACTTGTTAACTCTAATATATGAAACAGATGATCCTATCTAAAGAAACAGAAACAGAACTTGGGGTTCCAGGAGAGGGGGAGGGAGAGGGGAGGTGGGATGGATGGGCACTTGGGGACTTTTTGGATGCAAATATTATACTTGGAATTAATGGGCAAAGGGGCCCTACTGTACAGCACAGGCACATATCTGTGATTGGGTCATTTTGCTGTACAGCAGAAAGAACTTGAAGAAACATTGTAAATCAATTATACTTTAATAAAAATAATAATAACACATCTAAAAAGATCAGTAAAGCCAAAAGATACAAACTGAAGAAATGAAGAAAGAAAGAAAGAAAGAGAGAGAGAAAGGGAAAGAGAAAGAGAGAAAGGAAGGAAGGAAGGAAGGAAGGAAGGAAGGAAGGAAGGAAGGAAGGAAAAGAAGAGAAGGGGAGGAAAATGGCCCTCAGAGTGTATCTCCACACAGTGAGACAAGAAACCAGGTGCTCAGGAAACAGGACTCCAGTGACACTCCCCATAAACATGGAGGTTCTCTGTCCCCCCTCTCCTTAGGTGGTCCTGCCTGGCGGTCTTCACCAGAGTGGTCTCAAAACTTCCCTTCCATCTCCAACTTCTCATGAGTTCCAAACACCCCCTTCTGAATAAAGGGTGGACGACTCCACTGGTGTGTGTTTTGTCGGCATCCCAAACAGCATGTCCAGAAACCAAACATCTCCCCTTCTGAAGAAACTGCTGCTCCTTCTCTTGGTGTCACCACTGTCATTGGTGGTGCCATCACTCTATTACCTCTCTCCTCCTGCCTGTGGACCAAATACTGCCTCCCCTTGATCCTATCTTTGTAATCTCTCTAATCATCATTCCATTGTCACTGCCACCATGCTATTTTCTTAGTCTCCCAGTCCAGTCAGCAACCTATCTCCTACAGGCACACTAGATTTCTCTTTCTAAACTACAGCTCTGAGTCTATTAGGTAATGAGACAATAGGACCAGGAAGTCCCTTTCTACCTCTGAGACTGTCTGTGTCATCCTTATATATGAAAATATTCCTTAGGTCACCAATGCATATCTTAAAAACTATAAATCCTAGTCTGGCCTGCTCATCTGAAGGTCCCCTGCTTTCTAAATGGCTGTGCTTCTCTACACTAATGCTGTACCCTTATAAACCTGACAGCTCAAAATGCCATCTTCCCTCCTTCCCACCTGTGCCCAGGATAACCTCCTCCTCATCACCAGCTCCACCATCAGAATCCTTTCTCTCCTTCAAGACTCCTTCCTCCACGAAACCCTAGGTCCCAGACTAGAAGTGATCTCTGCATTCCCTAAAACCTTCTGCCGGTGCTCTTCACACTTGAATGTGCAAACAAATCACCTGAGATCTTGGCAAAATGCAGATTCCGGTTCAGTAATTCTGTAGCAGGGCCTGCAATTCTGCATTTCCAATAACCCCCAGGTAATGCCAGTCCCCAGCCACACTTTTAAGAAATAAGGTTTCACAGTGCATATGTAGCATTGCTTTCTATTGTCATTATTTTCACCTACATATTTACTCTACTAGAGAACAAACTCCCAAATGATCTTGAATAGCTTACTCAGTCTTTTCTGCCCAGGGGAACCCGTTCAGTGTCTTATGTACAGTACGTGCTGGTAGATGGGTAAGCACCGGAAGAGTCTTTGTAATACAAATAAATAATGCAGTTAGTATGCATTCAAGAAAGTGAAGCTCAGAGCTCTGATCCTGTGTGAGAGCCAGGATGTGAAAGAGGAGTAGTCATAACATAAAATATTGGAAAAGTTGGACTCATTTTCAGAATTGTGCTTAGTCTACAATTCTAAATATGCCCCATGGGATCTACGCAGCATTTACTGAGTCAGTTATCTAAAAATTATACTGACGTATGGGTGACAGACAATCTCACTGAGGTAGAAATAAGATGCACACAGATAAAATATATAAGAAAAGTCCACAGACCATTCAGAAGCAGAAATGAACAGTGCATATGATTGATGCTGTTAAGTGCTGGAGGAAACAATGATAGGGATCAGATGTTCACTGATGGACACCCCACCCACCAGTCTCTCTCCCTCCCTCTCTCTCTCACACACACGCAAACCCTGGCTAAAAGAAACAACTCGGTGCATGGTTTTCAGGTACCTCCAGAAGCTCAGCAACATTGTCTAATGCACTGAGCCCAGGACCAGCATACTGTGGACTAGGGCTACTCCAACTTGCAATCCCTGGTTTGGGTCCCTTAGTCACAAAATGAGAAAAACGATGGGTTAAGACGCCCATACAAAAACCTCATGGTCCAGACTGCATAATCTCACCCATGCACAGTCATGCTGGCATATGCTAAATACAGCCTCAGAGATGTCAGACCTCCTACATGTTCAACCTCTACTCCTGCTGTCATTATTACTAGTAATAATTATTAACAATCATTGCTAAGAATGAGAGTAGCTATACCTATTATTTATGATGTGACAAACTTTATACATATTATTTAATTAATGCTTGGCAACCCAATAAGGTTGTTTATCATACCTCTTTTTCAAAGATATGGAAATTAAGGTTCAAAATTTAATAATCTACCCAAGGGCAAATTTGGTTGTGATGATCACTGTACAACTATAAATGTAATAAAATTCATTGAGTAATAAAAAAAATAATCTGTCCAAGGGCTAAAGCTTCAAAAACGATATTAGGACTCATAAATCCCTGTCAATTTACTACTTTGTGTCTCTTAACAGATATTTAGTCAACAAACATTTACCAAGAGTTTACACTAGGAGAAGTACTGTGGTAGGAGCTGGGATTAAAAACTAAGTTATCTGCCTTCAGGGAACCCTTGGTCTTGTAGAAACAATAAAAATACCAATTAGGCAGATTCATAGTTGTGTTGGAAATGTTGTATGTAATACAGTACTCCATAGATCTTTTCAAAACAAGTAATTTGCTTATGTATTTTAAAAGAAAATAAGAATGGACCATTCGGGAGTTCCCTTTGTGGTTCAGCAGTTAACGAACCACACTAGTATCCATGAGGATATGGGTTTGATCCCTGGTCTCGCTCAGTGGGTTAAGGATCCAGCTTTGCCATAAGCTGTGGTGTAGGTCACACACCTGGCTTGGATCCCGCATTGCTGTCACTGTGGCATAAGCCAGCAGCTGTAGCTCGACTCCTAGCCTGGGAACTTCCATATGCTGCGGGTGTGGCCCCCAAAAAAAATGGAGCATTCTCTGAACATGTATAAATTTTTGCTAATGGATAAAGTATAAACATATATTTAAAATATTTGTATGAAAAATAAACTGGTGTTTTATCTTTTGATAAGAGATTGAATCTCAAGAGAAAAGCAAAAAAAAAAATTCAGCAAAATGAAATACTTTTTAGAGGGTTATATTACATTAACATAGTGACAGCTACTAAAATGCTTTTAATCTGTAAGCTATAATAGACTTGCAATAATGTTTAGCACCTGAATACAACCTGGCAAAAAATATTTAACTAAAATTGTTATAACACATATAACAGCTACGCGCTGACCTCTAGTGGCTATATTGAGAATATCTTTATATTACTACCACACTGAACAACTTTTACATCATTGATGACAAACTTATTTGGGGTTATGGGTCAGTCTATATTTTCCACTAAGTTTTTAAATATTTAAACATAATTTTTCAGATATAATATATTTCAGTTGAATATACTTCAGTTGGTATTAAAGTCCAAAAATTTTCAGTCCTTAACTTGTTAGCCAACTCTGGACAAGTTACCAAACTTCTCTGAATCAGTTCTCAAATCTAGAAAATGGCACAGAGTGGGATTTAAATAAAGGTTAATGACTACCATTATTAGTTTAACTATTAAATCTGTAACTGAATCTCTCTATGTAAGGTTTTCAGCTCTTACTTTCCCTGTGACATAAAAATCAACCCATTTCAAGCAACTCACACAGGAGTCAACCAACAAAAACTAGTCAATGAAAATCTACTTCCAAAAATCCATTGGCTTTATCTGAGAAGGATGACTTTCTATAGTTTTCACTGTTTTGAATTCGGTGAAAAAAGAAAATCATCCTAGGAAGAAATGTAATTATCACTAAATGGCACTATCGTATGCTTTTTAAAGAGCTCTAAAAGATTTTATGGGAAAAAATTACTGAGAAACTATCTTTCAAACTTCCTTCTCCCACATTTCTAGATCTCTTTATAACTTAGAAATCCTAAAATTCTGGAGTTGGTTGGATGATCTCCAAACTCTTAAACTGGTATCATCAGAAAACATTGTACTTCTACATACACGTACACAATTGCCTTAAATATTCATGAAGACACTTATATGACACAACTTTCCTTTAAGCCAGGTCAGTCCCATATAAGGTCTTCCAGGACTCAAAATCTTCCAGACACCATTATCCCTCATGGATAACATTCCAAGGAAAGCCACGTTGGCTGGTTATGAAACAGTTCACAGCTTTCCCCTTTCCCTTCAGGATTACGTCTGCCTAAACTCATTTGAATAGCTTTCCACTTTCAAATGGTAAATACAACCCGATGCTTTTTTGAGGATAGTGTTTTGGGCTTCAGACACTTTATTGTCATACTGCTTTTAAAATTTTTTATCAAAAACTTATATTGACAACTCCAAAATAACATGATTCTCAACATAATTTGCATTAAGAATTAACATTTCTGAAAGCTAAGAAATGCCTGGAAGATGAACAAGTAAATATACTTTTTTGTCTGGTGAATCAGTGTCACATTTGTGATTCATATTTCATGCTAATCAGATCTAATAAGGAGAGAAATTCCTAATTTAACAATTGGCTGACATTCTCCATAATTACTTTCCTTAAACTTTACCTCCTTAGGTGACTGATCATATTGCTAATCATGCATAATGATAATGATTTTTGATGTCACTGAAGGAATTTGCTATAGATGATAAATTAAGTTTATAAAGGGATTACTAGTTAATTTACAAGGAATGTGTGAGGAGTGATTAGTGCCCTGAATTTGTCAGAGTAAAAGAAAAGTGATCCTTAAAAAACTTTCTTAATCTCTTTCTTAATTCACTACTTGTACAATTGCCTAACACTCTTCCCTGTACATGTGGATATTTTAACAACAAAAGATTTATTTTTTTTGTCTTTTTTTGCCTTTTCTAGGGTCTTACCGGTGGCATATGGAGGTTCCCAGGCTAGGGGTCTAATCGGAGCTGTAGCCGCCAGCCTACGCCACAGCCACAGCAATGCCAGATCTGAGCCGTGTCTGCCACCCACACCACAGCTCATGGCAACTCCAGATCCTTAACCCACTGAGCGAGGCCAGGGATTGAACCCACAACCTCATGGTTCCTAGCTGGATTCATTAGCCACCGAGGCCAGGTATCAAACCCACATTCTCATGTATACTAGTCAGGTTCGTTACTGCTGAGCCACAACGGGAACTCCACAAAAGATTTATTATTAAAAATAATTTATTTTACTAAACCCAATTTATACTTAAGTAGCTATAAGATCTATGCCCAGAATTAAGTTCTAAAGTTGAACACTGCTTTAATTCTCACCTTTGAAAAGTGTGGTTCTCCTCAGTTCATTAAGAGCCAGAAACTGATACCCTAGGTGCTGAATCTTATAATATTCATACAGTGTAAAATTTGAAAACTTTTCAGAGTTCTCATTGTGGCTCAGCAGTAACAAACCTGACTAGTATACATGAGAATGGGGGTTTGATCCCTGGCCTGGTTTAGTGGGTTAAAGATCCAGTATTGCCATGATCTGTGGTGTAGGTCGCAGACATGACTCAGATCTCATGTTGCTGTGGCCGTGGTGTAGGCCGGCAGCTGTAGCTCTGATTTGACCCCCCAGCCTGGGAACCTTCACATGCCATGGTGTGGCCCTAAAAAGACAAAAAAATTAAAAAATGAGAGAGAGAGACTCCAGATCTAACAATTCATGAAACCAGGATTTATCTCTGGAATTTTCAGCTATAAGAACCACAGCACTTCTCCCTTTCTTTCCCTTAAGCCAGTTGGAATTAGACTTATTACGTTTTGTTTTGTTTGTTATTTGCAATTTGATAGAGTGATAACTGATAAATCAAGATTCTGACATCCTAAACAACAAGGTCCTACTGTATATAGCACAGGAAACTATATCTAATTTCCTGGGATAGGCCATGATGGAAAACTTTCTTTTTTTGTTTTTTTTTTTTTTTTGGCTTTTTAGGGCCGCACCTGCAGTATATGGAAGTTCCCAGTCTAGGGGTCAAATCAGAGCTGCAGCTCACAGCCATAGCAACACCAGATCCAAGATGCATCTGTGACCTACACCACAGCTCAGAGCAACGCCGGATCTTTTAACCCAAGAGTAGGGCCAAGGATCAAACCCATATCCTCATGGATACTGGTTGGATTCATTACTCCTGAGCCATGACGGGAACTCTGGAAAATAATATTTTAAAGAAAGAATACATATATATGTATGACTGAGTTACTTTGCTATACAGCAGAATTGGCACAACATAGTAAAACAACTATACTTTAATAAAAATTTTTAAAATAAAAATAAAAAATAATTTTAAAAAGCATCTGACATCCTAATAATGACATAAGAAATACACAGAAATTCGACTGCTCAAACGCCCTTATTAGTCATATGACAAGTGTATCTACTGTCTTTGTACTTGATTCACTGTTCACAAGGTTTCAATAAACTTAACTGGGGCACAACTTTAATATCATATTAAATATAAAATTTGTTAAATCTGATGTTAAATAATATTTTTCATATAATCATTTATAAAATTTTCACATATATTTTTCAATATACATATTATAAAATGACCACCACAGTAAGTCTAGTTAACATCTATCATCACATATATTTTTAAACACATAAAACAGCCTAAGTAGGAAATATTATTTATAATTTATAGATTAAAAGCTGAAGTTAAAAACAGCCCATACAACTCAATATTAAAATAAATAAATAACCCAATCCAAAAATGAGCAGAAGGTCTAAACAGGCATTTCTCCAAAGACAGATAGTCAACAGGCCCATGAAAAGATGTTCAACATTGCTAATTATTAGAGAAATGAAAATCAAAATTACAATGAAGTATCACCTCGCATTGGTCATCAAAAAGCCTACAAATAACAAATGCTGGAGGGGGTGTGAAGAAAAAGGAACCTTCTTACACTGTTGGTGGGAATGTAAATTGGTACAACCACTATGGAGAACAGTATGGAGGTTCCTTAAAAAAACTACCATATGACCCAGCAATCCCACTCCTGGGCATATATCTGGAAAAGATGAAACCCTTAATTCGAAAAGATACATGCACCCCAATGTTATGCATAGCAGCACAATTTACAATAGCTAAGACATGGAAGCAACCTAAGTGTCCATCAACAGACAAACGGATAACGAAGATACGGCTTATATGTACAAGAGAATGAATACTATTCAGCTATAAAAAAGAATGAAATATTGTCATTTCTATAACATGGATGGACCTAGAGAATAGCACTCTGAGTGAAGATAGAGAAAGACAAATATTATATGGTATCACTTCCATGTGGAATTTTTAAAGTAATACAAATATTTACAAAATGGAAACAGACTCACAGACATAGAAAACAAACTTATGGTTATCAAAGCAGAAAGGTGGGAGAGAGATAAATTAGGAATTTGGGATTAACAGATACACACTACTAAACATAAAATTCATAAACAAGGATTTACACAGAGAACTATATTCAATACCCTGTAAGAACATATAACAGAAAAGAATCTAATATATATGTATATATCTGAATCACTTTGCTATACACCTGAAACACAGTATCGTAAATCAACTATACTTCAATTTAAAAATAGATAAAATAGGAGTTCCCTTGTCACACAGCAGGTTACGGATCCGGTGTTGTCACTGCAGAGGCTCAGGTTGCTGCAGTGGCATGGGTTTGATCTGTGGCCCAGGAACTCCCACATGCCACGGATGCCAAAAAAAAAAAAAAATGAAGTTTAGAAATGTTGACTTGGGAGTTTCTGCTGTGGCTCAGCAGGTTACGAATCCAACTAGTATCCATGAGCATGCAGGTTTCATCTCCGGCCTCGCTCAGTTCGGATCCAGCATTGCTGTGGCTGTGGTGTAGGCCAGCCGTTGTAGCTCCAATTTGACCCCTAGCCTGGGAACTTCCATATGTTGCAGTTGCTGAGAGAAAGGAAGGAAGGAAGGGGGGCAGGGAAAGTGGAAGGAAAGAAAGAAAAAAAAAGGAAAAGTTGACTTGGCTTTCAGGCCATACAACTAGTAAGAGCCAGCCTTCTTTTCATTTTTACTTACGATCTTTATTTTCATTATGCTTTTCATCATTCCACAAATACTTTTTATCTTTAAAAGTATAATTGGCAAGCAAGACACAAATAAGCACTGAGTTCCATCAAATTAAGAAATAAGACCTTTTAAAACAGTATCATCTTACCTAAATCGATATCTCGAATTCCCATGTACAATTCAAGAAGATCATCAACCTTGTCAATCGCCTTTGTTTTGGCTTCAGAGGGCTTGATCGGAGAAAAGAAAAATAAGATTATATTTTTATATACAATCTCTTGAATGTCAAGCATACCTAGAGGGGAATATGATGTGGAGCCGGTTCTTGGTTGTGTACTCAAATTTGATTGGAAATATATCTAGAATGTGTTCTGTAGCTCAATGCAAATCAATATCATAATACTAATCTTTCAGTGTTTGCATTAAGTATTATAGATTCAAAGAAAAGCCAGGAACACAGTCTCCAAGTAGCTAACATTCTAGAAGGGAGACTGATGTAAAAATATACAGCTGTTTAACAATTGAAGGACAATTTCTAAAGGATGTCAAAGGCACAGAAGTATCACGAAGGAGATAAATTTTAATCTCTAAAAGTCCAGAAAGACTTCCAAAGGAAGGTGACTTGAGAACCATGCTTTCAAAGATGAACTGGTGTCAGATAAGAAGAACTAAGCACTGCGAGTAGAAATCAATAGATATGCAAAGTCTATATGACACTGCAGAGTCTGATAAAAGTACAACATGTAAAGGAACTGCAAAAAGTCCCACGTGATTGGAAACATAGCACCAGACATGATTAGATCTTCCCTGTGTGCCATGATAAGGGCTTAGGTCTTTGTCATGGAGACCACATGTATTAACAGCTCACTTCCAGAGTAAAACACTCTGAGCACATACCCTTATTATTTACTTTTTATTAATATTATTATACAGTAGTTCCCCCCTTACCTACAGTTTTGCTTTCCTCAATTTCAGTTACCCTGGTTAACTGAGGTCCAAAAATATTAAGTGGAAAATTCCAGAAATAAACAGTTCATACATTTTAAATTACGTGCTCTTCTGAGTAGTGTAGTAAAATAGCACATCATCCGCTCCGTCCCAGAATCCCCAGCCATCACCATCATCGTGGCGAAATGACCAAGATCACCTAGCAGACTGACCCTCCTGACATGTATCAGAAGGTCAACAGTAGCCTAACTCTATGTCGCAAGACTTATATCACTCACCTCACTTCATCTCCTCACGCTGACATTTTATCATCGCAACAAGGCTGAGTATAGTCCAATAAGTCATTGTAAGAAACAGACCATGTTCACACAACTTTTATTATAGTATATTTTATAATCATTCTAGTTTTACTGTTAGTAGTTGTTATCTCTTACTGTGTCCAGTTTATAAATTAAACTTTATCACAGGTATGCATGCATAGGAAAAAACATAATATATACAGGGTTCATTCAGTACTATCTGCAGTCTTAGACATCCACTGGGGGTTTTGAAGCATGCCCCCAGTAGATAAGAGGGCACAACCGGATGTATTTTTTTAATTTTTTAAACAACACACATATTTTACCATATTAATGTACTGTGTACTTTATAAAAATATACAAAAACAGAAATTTTTTAAGGAGATGATGAAATTTTTAAAATAATTTTTGTTTTATGTGTTAATGGTACCAAAACATTTTTGTTCTTACTAAAACTATTAAAAGTTGAAATGAAAAACATGATTGGATATATTTTATTACTATTTTAATATTTGGTAAAGTCTGGCTCTATCATCAATTTATTTCAATACTTGGTTTTAAATGGCTTCACAAGACATACTGCCAAAAAATACCTGAAAAGATGCTCAACATCACTAATCAGAGACATGAAAATCAAAACCACTATGAGGTACCACCTTACACCAGCCAGAATGGCCATCATCAAAAAGTCTACAAATAATAAATGCTGGAGAGGATGTGGAGAAAAAGGAACCCTCTTACACTGTTGGTGAGAATGTACATGGTACCACTAGGAAAAACATTATGGAGGTTCCTCAAAAAACTAAAAACAGAACTACCATATGATCCAGCAATCCCACTCCTGGGCATCTATTCAAAGAAAACCATATTTCAAAAAATGCATGCACCCCAATGTTCATTGCAGCACTATTTACAATAGCCAAGATGTGGAAGCAACCTAAATGTTCATCAACAGAGGAGTGGATAAAGAAGATGTAGCACATATATACAATGGAATATTTACTCAGCTATAAAAAAATGAAAAATGCCATTGGCAGCAACATGGATGAACCTGGAGATTAACAGAACAGAAACAGACTCACAGACATAGAGAACAGACTTGTGGTTGCCAAGAGGGAGAAGGGAGGGAGTGAGATGGACTGGTAGTTTGGGGTTATTAGATGCAAGCTATTACATTCAGAATGGATAGATAATGAGGTCATACCATACAGCACAGGGAACTATATCAATCTCTTGGGATGGAACATGAAGGAAGATAATATGAGAAAAAATGTGTGTGTATATATATATATATATATATATATATATATATACACACACACATATATATACATACACACACATACATATGTATGTATGACTGGGTCACTAATGCTGTGCAGCAGAAATTGGCACAACATTGTAAGTCAACTATAATTTTTTAAGTTTATTTTTTATTTTTTTCCATTGCTTAATGAATTTTATTACAATTATAGGTGTACAAAAATCATCACAACTCAATCTGATAGCATTTCTGTCCCAAACCCTCAATGCATCCCCCCACCTCCCAGATTGTCTTATTAGGAAACCATAGGTTTTCCAAAGTCTGAGTCATTGTCTATTCTCCAAAGAAGTTCATTGTGTCTCTTTAGTTTCCACATGTAAGTGGTAGCGTTGGATGTTGCTGTCTAATTGTCTGACTGGTTTCACTTTGCATGATAATTTCTAGGTCCATCCATGTTGCTATAAATGTTGTTATTTTGTTCCTTTTAATGGCTGAGTAATATTCCATTGTGGGTATGTACCATATCTTCCCTATCCACTCCTCTGTCGATGGGCATTTAGGTTGTTTCCATGACCTGGCTATTGCATAGAGTGATGCAATGAACACTGGAGTACAGGTGTCTTTTCGAGTCATGGTTTCCTCTGGATAGATGTCCAGGAGTGGGATTGCTGGATCAAATGGTAATTCTATTTTGAGTTTTCACAGGAATCTCCACACTGCTTTCCACAGCGGCTGCGCCAATTTGCATTCCCACCAGCAGTGTAATAGGGATCCTTTTTCTCCACACCCTCTCCAGCACTTACTGTTTGTAGACTTTTTCATGATGGCCATTCTGAATGGTATAAGGTGGTACCTCATAGTGGTTTTGATTTGTATTTCTCTAATGAGGAGCAATGTTGAACATCTTTTCATGTGTGTATTTGCCATCTGTATGTCTTCTTTGGAGAATTGTCTGCCTAGATCCTCTGCCTATTTTTTATGGGGTTGTTTGTTTTTTTGGTATTGAGCCTAGGAGGTGTTTGTAAATTTTGGATATTAATTGCTTGTCAGTCAATTCTTTTGCAAATATTTTCTCTCATTCTGTGGGTAGTCTTTTCATTTTGTTTAGGGTTTCCTTTGCTGTGCAGAAACTTTGAAGTTTAATTAAGTCCCATTTGCTTATTTCTCTTTTTATTGTCATTACTCTGACAGGTAGATCTGAGTTTTATAGTATCTGGTCTTATATCTAGATCTTTAATTCATTTTGAGTTTATTTTCATGCATGGTGTTAGGAAGTGTTCTAGTTTTTTTTTTTTTTTTACATGTGGCTGTACAGTTTTCCCAGCACCACTTATTGAACAGGCTCTCTTTTCTCCAGTATATATTCTTGCCTCCTTTGTCATAGATTAGTTGACTATGGATTTAATTCTGGGCTTTCTATCCTGTTCCACTGATCTATATTTCTGCCCTTGTGCTAGTACCATATGGTTTTGATGACTGTAGCTTTGTAGTATATTCTGAAGTGAGAGAGCCTGATTCCTCCAGCTCCATTTTTCTTTTTCAGGATGTCTTTGGCTATTCTGGGTCTTTTGTGCTTCCAAACAAACTTTAAAATATTTTGATCTAGTTCTGTGAAAAATGTCCTTGGTGATTTGATAGGGATTGCACTGACTCTGTAGATTGCCTTGGGTAGTATAGTCATTTTGATAATATTGACTCTTCCAATTCAAGAGCATGGTATGTCTTTACATCTGTTCAAGTCATCCTTGATTTCTTTCATCAGCATCTTACAGTTTTCACAGTAAAGGTCTTTTGTCTCTTTAGGTAGGTTTATTCCTAAGTATTTAATTCTTTTTGATGTGATGGTAAATGGGATTGCTCCCCTAATTTCTCTTTCTGATCTTTCATTGTTAGTATATAGAAATGCAGTTGATTTCTGTGTATTAATTTTGTGTCCTGTGACTTTGCCAAATTCATTGATGAGCTCTAACAGTTTTCTGGTAGCATCTTTAGGATTCTCTAGGTATAGTATCATGTCATCTGCAAATAGTGATAGTTTTACTTCTTCTTTTCCAATTTGGATTCCTTTTATTTCTTTTACTTCTCTGATTGCTCTGACTAGGACTTCCAAAACTATGTTGAACAGTAGTGGCGAGAGTGGACATCCCTGTCTTGTTCCTGATCTCGTGGGAATTCTTTCAGCTTTTCACCATTGAGAATGATGTGAGCTCTGGGGTTGTCATAGATGGCCTTGATTATGTTGAGGTAGGTCCCCCCATGCCCACTTTCTGAAGGTTTTTATCAGAAATGGGTGTTGGATTTTGTCAAAGGCTTTTTCTGCATCTATTGAGAGGATCGTATGGCTTTTATTCTTCAGTTTGTTAACGTGGTGTATCACACTGATTGATTTGTGGATATTGAAGAATCCTTGCATCCCTGGGATAAATCCCACTTGATTGTGATGTACATTCCTTTTAATGTATTGTTGGATTTGGCTGGTTAGTATTTTGTTGAGGATTTTTGCATCTATGTTCATCAGTGAGATTGGCCTGTAATTTTCTTTTTTTGTGATATCTTTGTCTGGTTTGGGTATCAGGGTGATGGTTGCCTCATAGAATGAGTTTGGGAGTGCCCCTTCCTCTGCAATTTTTTTGGAATAGTTTCAGAAGGATAGGTGTTAGCTCTTTTCTAAATGTTTGATAGAATTTGCCTGTGAAGCCATCTGGTCGTGGACTTCTGTTTGTTGGAAGTTTTTTAATCACAGTTTCAATTTCAGAGCTTGTGATTGGTCTACTCATTTCTTCTATTTCATCTTGGTTTAGTCTTGGAAGATTGTACTTTTCTAAGAATGGGGCCATTTCTCATAGGTTTTCCATTTTATTGCCATATAGTTGCATATAGTAGTCTCTTATGATCCTTTGTATTTCTGTGATGTCTGTTGTTACTTCTCCTTTTTCATTTCTAATTTTATTGATTTGTGTCCTCTCTCTTTTTTTCTTGATAGGTTGGCTAAGGGTTTATCAATTTTGTTGATCTTTTCCAAGAACCAGCTTTTAGTTTCATTGATCTTTTCTATGGTTTTCTTTGTTTCTATTTCGTTGATTTCTGCTCTGATCTTTATGATTTATTTTCTTCTACTAACTTTTTATGATTTATTTTCTTCTACTAACTTTAGGTCTTGTCAGTTCTTCCCTCTCTAGCAGCTTTAGATGTACAGTTAGGTTGTTTATTTGAGCTTTTTCTTGTTTCCTGAGGTAGTCTTGTATTGCCATATACTTTCCTCTTGGAACTGCTTTTGCTGCATCCCAGAGGTTTTGGAGTGTCATATTTTGTTGTCATTTGCTTCTAGGGATTTTTTAATTTCCTCTTTGATTTCTTCAGTGATCCATTTGTTGTTTAGTAGTGTTTTGTTTAGTCTCCAGGTGTTTGTATTTTTGGCCATTTTTTTTCTTGTTGTTGATTTCCAGTCATATAGCATTGTGGTCAGAGAAGATGCTTGATATGATTTCAATTTTCTTTAAGTTACTGAGGCTTGATTTGTAGCCCAGGATGTGATCAATCTTAGAGAATGTTCTGTGAGCACTTGAGAAGCATGTGTATTCTGTTGCTTTTGGATGGAATGTCCTATAAATATCTATTAAGTCCATGTGATCTAATGCTTCATTCAGGGCCTGTGTTTCCTTATTGACTTTCTGTCTGGATGATCTATCCAATGCTGTAAGTGGGGTGTTAAAGTCCCTCACTATGATGGTGTTATTGTTGATTTCTCCTTTTAAGGTTGTTAGCAGTTGCCTTACATATTGTGGTGATCCACAATATGGGTGCACAGGTACTTAAAATTGTTATATCTTCTTCTTGGATTGATCCTTTGATCATTATGTAGTGCCCTTCCTTGTCTCTTAAAATATTCTTCATTTTAAAGTCTATTTTGTCTGATAGGAGTATTGCTACTCTGGCTTTCTTTTGATGCCCATTTGCATGGAATATTTTCTTCCATCCTCTCACTTTCAATTTGTATGTGTCCCTAGAAGTGAAGTGGGTCTCTTGAAGACAGCATATATATGTGTCTTGTTTTTGCATCCATTCAGCTAGTCTACGTCTTTCGGTTGGGGCATTCAGTCCATTAATATTTGAGGTAATTATTGATATGTATGTTCTTATTGTCATTGTATTAACTGTTTTGGGTTTTTGTTGCTCTTTTTTCTTCCCTTATTCTCTTGTTGTCTCCTCTCCAAGGTGACTATCTTTAATGTTGTATTTGAGTTGATTTTTCTTATTTGTTTGTGTATCAATTATAGATTTTTGGTTTGCAGTTACCCTGAAATTTTGATATAGGAGTCTATATATAACTGAGATTGTTTTGAGTTGTTGGTTTCTTAATTGCACGTGCGTCTCCCAGTGTCCTGCATTTGTGCTCTCTTCTCACGATTTTTGATTTTGGTAGCATAACTCTGCATGGATTATATGGATAATCCATGCCTTTACTGGTGAGCCTTATCATTTGTGGTGTTTTTGTTTCTGGTTGTGGCCTTTTCTTTTCTGCCTAGAGAAGTTCCTTTAGGATTTGTTGTAAAGCTGGTTTAGTGTTGCAGAAATCTCCTAGCTTTTGCTTATCTGTAAAGGTTTTGATTTCTCCTTCAAATCTGAAAGAGAGCCTTGTTGGGTAAAGCAATCTTGGTTGGAAGTTTTTTCCTTTTGTCACATTCAGTATATCATGCCACTCCCTTCTGTCCTGCAGAGTTTCAGCTGAAAAATCTGCTGTATGTCATCCCTTGTATGTCATTTGTTTCTTTTCCCTAGCCGCTTTCAAAATTTTCTCTTTGTCTTTATTTTGGTCATTTTGATTAATATGTCTCGGCGTGTTCCTCCTTGGGTTTATTTTATATGGTACTCATTGCACTTCCTGGCTTTGACTGAGTGGTTCCTTTCCCATATTAGGGAAGTTTTCGGCTATTGTCTCTTTGAATATTTTTTCTGTCCCCTTCTCTCTCTCCTCCCCCTCTGGCACCCCTATAATACGGATGTTGGTGTGTTTAACATTATCACAGAGTTCTCTGAGACTCAGCTCATTTCCTTTCAATCTTTTATCTCTTTTCTCTTCCGCATTAGTAATTTCCACTAATCTGTCCTCCACCTCCCTGATTCGTTCTTCTGCCTCCTGTATTCTACTGTTAGCTGCTTCTAATGGATTTTTATTTCAGTTATTGTATTTTGCATGTCTTGTTTAATTTTATTTCTTTTCTCAGTGTTTCCTGTAAATTATCAGTCTTTCCCTCCAGCTTATTTCCAATGCCTTGCCTCATCTTCAGCATCAACAGTCTAAAATCTCTTTCTGGGAGGCTGATAATCTCATCACTGAGTTGTTTTTCTAGGCTTTTTTCTTTCTCCCTTATCTGAGTTATACTTTTCTGTCTTGTCATTTTTACAGGTTTTTTGGTGTGGTGACCTTTTTGCAGACAATAGAGCTGTAGCCCCTCTTAGTTCTGGTGTTTGCATCCCCTGTGGCTAAAGTTGGTATGGGGGGGTGGGGCTTGCTGTAGGCTTCCTGAGAGGAGGGACTGATGCCTGTCCACTGGTAGGTGGGGTTGATTCCTATCCCTCTGATGGGTGGGGCTTTGTCTCTGGGTGAAATTAGAGGCTGGCTGTGTGTCTGAGGGGTCTTTAGGCAGCCTGTTTACTGATGAGTGGGGCTGTGGTCCCACCTGGTTTATTGTTTGACCTGGGGCTTCTCAGCCCTGATGGGAGGGACCAGATTTTACCAGAAATGGCCACCTCCAGAGAAATGCAGGCTGATGAATGTTCCCGAGAGCTTCACCTCCAATGTCCTTCCCCCACAACAAGCCACAGTCACCCCTGTTTTCCCAGGAGATCCTCCAAAAATTGCAGTCAAGTTCCACCCGGATTCCTATGGAGACTTTGCTTTGCCCTGGGACCCAGTGCGCATGAAAGTCTATGTGCGCCTTTCAAGAATGGGGTCTCCTCTTTCCCCGAGTCCTGTAGAGCTCCTGCACACAAGCCCCACTGGCCTTTAATGCCAGATGCTCTGGGGGCTCTTTCTCTCTGTGCCAGATCCCCAGGCATGGGGATTTGATGTGGGGCTCAGAACTTTCAGTCCTGTAGCTGAGTCTCTGTGATACAGTTACTTTCAAGTCTGTGGGACTTCCCACCTGGGAGGTATGAGGTTGCTTCTATTGCGTAATCGCCCCTCCTACCTCTTGATGTGGTCTCCTCTTTGTCTTCTGGAGCAGAATGTCTTTTTTGGAAGTTTACAGTCCATTTGGTTGAAGGTTGCTCTGCATTTGGTTGTAGTTTTGTTGTTTTGGGGGAGAGAAGTTGAGCTCCAGTCCTTCTATTCCACCATCTTAATCCAATCTCCCTAAGTCAACTATACTTTAATAAAAATTTTTAAATAAATAAATACATAGCTCTTGATCTCATTACTACTCTTCCATTCATTTTATGATTGCCTGTGTTCAGTCCCAGTTTTTCTTTTTCTTTTTTTTATACAATGATTTTTATTTTTTTGTAATAGCTGGTTTACAGTGTTCTCTCAATTTTCTACTGTACAGCATGGTGACTCAGCTACACATACATGTATAGATTCTTTTTTCTCACATTATCATATTCCATCATAAGTGACCAGACATAGTTCCCAGTGCTACACAGCAGGATCTCATTGCTTATCCATTAGTCTGCATTTATTAACCCCAAATTCCCGATCCACCCCACTCTCTCCCCCTCCCACTTGGCAACCCCAAGTGTACTCTCCAAGTCCATGATTTGCTTTTCTGTGGAAAGGTTCATTTGTGCCATATACTAGATTCGAGATATAAGTGCTATCATATGGTATTTGTCTTTCTCTTTCCGACTTACTTCACTCAGTATGACAGTCTCTAGTTCCACCCATGTTGCTGCAAATGGCATTATTTTGTTCTTTTTTATGGCTGAGTAGTATAGTCCTGATTTTTTTTAAATTGAGATATAACTGACCTATAACATTACCTTAGTTTCAGGTATAAAACATAATGACTTAATGTGTATGTATATAAAACAATCACCTTAATGAGTCTAGTTAATAACCATCACCACATATAGTTACAATTTTTTTCCTTAAAAGTTACAACTTAAGACTAGTTTTAGCCAACATTCAAATATACAATAAATTATCACCTACAGTCACCATGCTATACAACACATCCTCAACACTTGTTTATAACTTAAGTTTGCACCTTTTGACCCCTTTCACCCATCTCACCCACCCCCCTAGTCCTATGCCTCTGGCAACCACCAATCTGGTCCATTTCTATATGAAGTTTTTTGTTTGAGGTTTGGTTTGGGTTTTCAGGGTTTTTTTTTTTGGGGGGGGGTAGATTCCATGTATAACTGAGGTCATCCAGGATATGTGTTTCTCTGTCTGACTTACTTCGCTGAGTATAAAGGTCCATCCATGTTGTTACAAATGACAGGATTTCCTTTTTTATGGCTGAATATTTCCTCATCTTTTATTTGTAGAGCTTTTCTAATTGGTCACCCTGACTGCAATCTTCACCCTCTCAAATCCACCCTGCTTATCATCCCATCCCCCAGAACCAAGAAACTTTTCTAAAACAAAAACTGACTGTGCTGCTCCCCCTGAAATTCTTAGGTACCTTCCCATCATCCACAGGCCCTTCACGTCCTGACTCAGGCAGAGGCCTTCAGCCTCATCACCCTCCCTCCCGGCTCCGCAGGTATTTCCAACGCCCACACTTCAGTCCTAGGCACATTTACAAGGTCTCCATGTCCATAGTCACTTCATGCCTACGACACTCTTCTCAGCATTTCTTCTGGAGCAAACTCTCCCTGACTCCCCTGTTTCCTGACCCCTGACTACAACTGATCAGCCCCTCCTTTGTGACATTAACCTTGCCCTTCTGGTTTGTAATAGCTTCTGTTCATGCCTCTCTCCCTTTAGAGGAAAAACAAGATCTTCATTCATTTTTGTATTACCAACATCTGGACTAAACCTGTCTCAACACACTGTGTATAAATTATGAGGCATGTAGGTGGAGTATTGTTCACAGGCTTTAGAATTTGTGCCAGTGTCCTGGGGGTCTAGTGGTTAAAGATCTGGAGTTGTCACTGCTATGGCTCAGGTTCAGTCCCGGGCTTGGGAACTTCCACATACTGCAGGTACAGAAACACACACAAAAAAAGATTGATTTCAGAAACTGGCACAACACTGTAAATCAATTATAATTTTAAAAGAATTTGGGCTAGGTTATGAGGCGCTGATTTGTTTCAAATCTGTAAGTCTTTTAGTATTTGAGATTAAATCATAGGAAATTTGGATCAAATTTAATATTAGCACCAAACTAGTTTTTTTCCCTTTATTATGAGCTATTTTAATTGACCTATTTAATGAAACTGGCTATGCAAATAAGGGGTGAGTTTTAGATGTTTATCTTCAAATGAATCTTTCCTGCTTCCTCAGGCAGATCTTCAGCTCTTAGTTTTCATTCCAATACCTATATATAGCAGCTGCTCAACAAATATTTATTACCCACATTAACTGTTAGAAGACAAGTCCTCCTACTAATGCGACATGGAATTTTTCCTGCTGACCCCGCTTCCTCTATAAGCAGTTTGAAGGTCCGTCCTTTTCTCCACCAGCCTCCACTGCACGGGACTGCTGGCAGCTCCTAGCTCCTTCCCACCGTTCTTCCATCCTCCTACAGATGCCTTTCCTCCCCTGAGGTGTGTTCATCTGTCCAGTAAATATTTACTGGCTTTCAGCAATGCCCAGCAGGGTGTTGGCACCAGAAAAGTAAAGACTCGGAATGACCAGAAGTCACTGCCCTGGGTTTTTCCACCAATCCGATCACCTCTCACTCTCAAAATGCTTTTGGCTCCCCCAGGCCTCTCCGTCGTCCCTTGTCTCTGGATCAATCTTTTCTCATTCACCCAGGACCAAGGCACCCGACTCGGAATCCTCCTCTGGCTTCCCCAAACCTGACGACACCCTGGGTCACTCCAACATTCAAGAGGACAGCCTTGGCCTTGTGGTTCCTCCAGCTTCTGCTCCGACAAACCACGCCCCTGACTAACGCTGACGTCATTCCCACGCTCTTGGATCCACTCTGTGAACACAGCCTCCACAGTTCACCTGTCTCGCTCTTTCACCCTCCAAACGCGTGGGAATTCTAGGGCAGCGGAGAGATACGCCCACGACCGTGGGAGCTCCGACCCCGAGAGCTGGCCCGACCTCCCCTCCCGCGCGGGAGGGCTTCATCACCACGGTTCTCCATCCTTCTCGTTGTCAATAGAACTGCCACTTGCCATTTTACATCCTAACCACGGCCACCCCCGAGCCCTGTCGCCCTCCTTTTCTACTCTCCTTCCCTCCATCTGTCTCTTCTCCTGGCGCTTTTCACTCAAATTCTGACCTTTATGTAGACAATCATCGAAACCTTTACTCTTGTCAAGCTTAAGCAAATCATACATAAACTCATTCATCCAAAGATCTGAGCCACTTTGAACTCCCAAGCCCTTTTCTAGGTGCTGGGGATACAGCCATGAATGGGGACATGTGAGAACAAGAGACAAAAAGGAAACAAAGATACAGCAAGTCTGATGGAGTTCAGCGCCTTGAAGGAAATGAAGGGCCAGAAAGGCTGGGCAGCTGGAGGGACGGCTATTTATACAGGCGGCTCAGGCATCATATGGGGCTGGACATGGACAGAAATGGGGGGGTCGGTGAGCTGTGCCCACAAATGCAGCACCTTCAGGGAGAGGTAAGAGCAATACAGAGGTCCTGAGGTGGAGCTCTGTCTTCAGTGTTTGCGGACAGGAGGAGACTGAGCTGAAGCTGAGAAAGTCGGGAGGGGACCGGTGGAAATGAGATCAGAGAGTGACACAGCTGGGTCACAATGGTCACGCTGGGGACTTCAGCTTTTACTCTGAGTGACAGGGGAAGGCCCTGGAGGGTTTTGAACAGATTGTTACAGAAAAGTGACAATCTCACCTGTGTTTTTAAAGGATAATTCTGGCTGCACTGTGGGCACAGAGGGAAAGCCGGCAAGCGAGAAGGCAGGAAGAGTGAAAGGGTGAGTGCAAGAGTAAAGATGAGAGGCTGGTGCCCTGGGCTAGGGTGGAGAGAAGTAGCCCACCGGGACCTGCCGTTGGAAGGCACGTGGGAAGTGAAAGAGGAGCATCAGGATGATTCCAAATTAATGAATTTTTGGAATGTTTAATCCTTTCATATATATACATATATATATGTATTTTTTTTTTTTTTTTTTACAAGTGGCCGCACCTGCGGCATATGGAAGTTCCCGAGCCAGGGGTCGAGCCACAGCCACTGAAGAAGCAACACCAAGTAGTTACGCTGCGAACCACACGGGAAGTCCCTTTCTTATTTATATTAAAGCTTATTACATTACATATTAAAAAGAAACTATCAAATTTATAAATGACATGCTTTCAAGGTAGAGAAAAGCAGGCCCTGGCAGCCGGGAACTGGTCTGACATTAACAGCCAGGCCTCAGTGCTCCTACAGCAGGCCCAGCACTCACAAGGAAGCCCTGGTAACCTGGTGAACACAAACACATTTCAAAGAACACCAACAACAGAGTTCCCACAACAGTTACCGTGGCTCAGCAGTAACGAGCCCAGCTAGTATCCATGAGGACTCGGGTTCAATCCCTGGCCCCGCTCAGTGGGTTAAAGATCTGGTGTTGCTGTGAGCTATGGTGTAGGTCACAGACGCGGCTTGGATCTGGCATTGCTGTGACTGGGGTGTAGGCCAGCAGCTGCAGCTCCATTTCAACCCCTCGACTGGCAACTTCCATGTGCCATGGGAGTGGCCCTAAAAAGATGAAAGAAAAAGAATACCAACAACACACCAGGCTACTACTTTGTGATCATTATGAAGCAAGATAAAAACAGGAACAGATGAAAAAACAACATTTTCAAAATAACCAGATACGTCCTCCTTGCTGGCTAATATGAGTGGCTGTTATTTGTTTTATCAGTTATAACTATAGCCCTGTTTCATTCCATCCTCTCGCCTCCTAGACGAGAATTATAAAATACCCAGCCATTGAATGACTAAATTATTTAGTTCACCAAGGTACTTTGACTCCCTCATTACAAAAAGATAATAAAACCAACTTTGTTCCAAAAAAAGATGATTCCCAAATGTTTTACTGAGGAGACTGAAGTTCATGAACACTATCTTTTTGGGGTTTGTTGTTATGCCTGTGGCATGTTGAAATTCCCAGGCCAGAGATCAAACTCCAGCCATAGCAGTGACCTGAGCCACTGCAGTGACAAGGCCAGATCCTTAACCCACTGCACCATAAGGGAACTCCAACATCATCTTTCATTATCAAAATCTTAAGTATTTTTACTCCTACAGGTGATTTTTCTTAAATCTCAGAGAGCACTGGTTGATTTAAGGTTGTTGTTTGGGAGTATTTTTGGTTTGGGGCTTTTTTTTTTTTTTTGGTTTTTGGGCCACACCTGTGGCATATGGAAGTTCCCAGGCTAGGGGTCAATTCTGTGCTATAACTGCCAGCCTACGCCATAGCCACAGCAATGCCAGATCCAAGCCACATCTGTGACCTACACCACAGCTCATAGCAATGCCGGGTCCTTTATCCACTGAGTAAGGCCAGGGATCCAACCTGCCTCTTCATGGCTACTAGTAGGGTTCATTACCACTGAGCCATGATGGGAACTCCCTGATTTAAGTTTTTGAACTCGTCCAGATGTCCATATACTCTAGAAAATATTGTCAACAGGTAGCTGAGGATTGCTCTATCACAATCTCTTCTCACACACTTAGTTTCTGTATTTCCTTCTCAAATGCTGTCAATAACTTTCATACTAAGCAGTCAATGAATTAAGTCCGTGCTTTAATTAGAATGTATGGCATTTTATTTAACTTCATGATTTTACCTTTATTGCCAGCTTTAGCATGAATGTCCGTACATGTCCAAGCAGAATAGGGATTAAATGAACACAACGTACCATTTCTTCCACGGTGGCAGGACCTTTTGATCTCAGGCGAAGCGTCCCTCTTCCAGTACCAATCTTTCCCGTTGATGACTTTCCAGCTTTTGATCTGGGCTCCATTTCTACAAACATACAATAGATGGGGAATGGTACATATATTAAGATCTCCAATTGATTTCTATAAAAGCTAATGTAGTTCCACCACAAATTTTTGTACAGTTATTGCAGAGATGTGATAAAAAGCTACGTCTTCTGCTAGAATTTCTCAAAAAGAAATAAATTCATCTGTCATCCATTATTCTCTAATGAGAGACTCTATGAGAGGTCTGGCTACAAAAAGAAAAAGGAATATGTGAAATGTACAGATGGGAAAGATGAACTTGGAAGGGATAAAGAATAAAGCAGTTGGTTTTATTGTAAGAGCAAAGAGGTATATGTGGCAAGATAGCAGAGCCATGCGTGTAGCTGGACTTCATCAAGGTCATAAAGAAGGGCAAGAGTTGTGTCTTAATAGAAGACAGGGAAAGCGGCACTATTATTTGGGTATCTACTTTCAGCTTGATGCTTTTTTGTTTTTGTTTTTTGTTTTTTAAGGGCCGTACCTGTGACATATGGAAGTTCCCAGGCTAGGGGTTGAATCAGAGCTGCAGCTGCCAGCCTACATCATAGCCACAGCAACACCAGATCCTTAATCCAGGATTAAGGAGCAAGGCCAGGGATGCAACCCGAATCCTCATGGATACTAGTTGGGTTCTTAACCCACTGTGGAAGAACACATTAGCGGAATATGCTCCCTCAGCACAGAGCTTCCAGAAGAAGACCTAAAGAAAAATGTGAGGTCAACCTGCCACCAGCACTGTCCAGGATTCTGCACTGCCCAGCTTGAGTCAGGTACAGACCTACAGTGGTCGAGACAACCTCAGCCCAGGAGCCCCCTGGTGGCCTAGTGGTTAAGGATCCAGTGTTGTCACTGCTGTGGCTTGGGTTCAATCCCCGGCCCAGAAACTTCCACATGCTGAGAGTGTGACCCAAAAACAAACAAAACAAAACAGCATCAGCTTCCTGATACTAACTTTTGAGATAAACAGTCTGACACCCCTCACTCCCTCTACCACATACCCCATCCACTGTGATTTCACCAAGCAACCTACAATTTGTCTTCCCATCTAAATGTCCTACATTCAACTGTAATAGAAAAAATAAAAATCTTTTTTTTTTTCTGGGCCACACCCACAGCATATGGAGAGGTTCCCAGGCTAGGGGTCAAATTGAAGCTGCATCCGCTGACCTACGCCACAGCCGCATGGGATCCGAGCCGAGTCTTCGACCTGACCTACATCACAGCTCACGGCAATGCCAGATCCTTAACCCACTGAGTGAGGCCAGGGATCAAACCTTTGTCTTCATGGATGCCAGTCAGACTGGTTTCTGCTGAGCCACGACGGGAACTCCGAAAAAATAAAAATCTTAAAAAAATAAAAATAAAAAAAGTCCTACAGGGTGAGAAATGAAGTGCTCAACTTTTTGGCCACTACCTACACATTTCTCATGGTAAATAATACACTGGCATTCTGACTTATCGACAAGTCTTTTGTCGGTTTGGTAAGCATGACATGACCCTGCAAAATTGCAAATGTCTGGATACACTGAAGAAATAAAAGTTTTCTGGAATGTACAGAGCTCAGGACCCCAGACACTGGACTATGGGGACTTCACGGAGGGACTGCTGTCCAGGCTTGAGAAGTTGGCCAGTCTCCCTAGATGATGTCACTACTCACCTGGCCCTGACTGGCAACACCAGTAGCTAAAAGGGAAAACACAATGTGGAATGGAAGATGTTTTAAAATAGGCTTTATTTTTTTAAACCAGTTGTAAGTTCACAGCAAAATTAAGACAAAGATCTGGAGTTCTCATTGTGGCACAGCAGAAACGAATCCGACTAGGAACCATGAGGTTGCGGCCTTGCTCAGTGGGTTTAGGATCCGGCGTTGCCGTGAGCTGTGGTGTAGGTCGCAGACGCGGCTCGGTTCTGGCATTGCTGTGGCTGTGGTGTAAGCCAGCAGCTGTAGCTCTGATTGGACCCCTACCCTGGAACTTCCACATGCTGCCGGTGTGGCCCTAAAGAGCAAAAAAAAAAGACAGCGATCTCCCACACACCTCCTGCCCCCACATCTGCATCAGCTCCCCACCACCAGGGTACTTTCACTGTCATTGATGAATCTGCAAGGACACATCATTATCCCCTAAAGTCCATAGTTTACATGAGGCTACAAGTGTTTCCTATTGGTGTTGTACATTCTGTAGGTTTGGAAAATGCCAAGTATCCTACAGGGTAGTTTCGTTGCCCTAAAAATCCTCTGTGCTCTACCAGTCCACCCAATTTTTTTTTCTTTCTTTCTTTCTGTTTTTTTTTTTTTTTTTTTTTTTTTTCAGGGCTGCACTCATGGCATATGGAAGTTCCCAGGCTAAGGGTCAAATTGGAGCTACAGCTGCCGGCCAACGCCACAGCCACAGCAACACGGGATCCAAGCCCCCTCTGCAAACTACACCACAGCTCACGACAACACCAGATCCTTAACCCACTGAGAGAGGCCAGGGATCGAACCTGCACCCTCATGGATACTAGTCGGACTTGTTTCCACTGCACCAGGACGGATACTCTCTGATTTCGTTTTTGTGTTTTAACCATGTTTGTCATCTCCTTCAGGGTGTTATCTCAAAACTAACCACTTGGTGGCACCACAACAGAAGTTAAAATTTAAGTTCCTGCTTGGCCCAGCCTGTAAGAAAGGCAGTTCTCAATGGCTGAAGAAACAGAAGCCATGTTTCCCTATGAAGCTGATTCAACCAGTTTGTGTGTGAAAACAGGCAGGATGGTCCTGTTCTTCCACGGGGAGAAGAAAGAGTTCTGTGTTTTCTCAGTGTTTTGAAGACAGCAAATGTTTTTAGTCTGGCCTGCTTTTAGGGTGCTGGCCCGTCTGAGCTTGTCTAACCAACCAGGCCAAACCCTAAATCAGTCACTTTTCATGAATGGATCGGCATGAGGCCTCTCTTGGGACTGAATGGTGAGAGGGATATGGTTCACACGGCAGACACTGGTAACTGGCCTGAGCTCGCTGGGCTCATGAGACTCAGGGCTCCCCCTCCTTTGTCCTCAGGACACAGGACACTCCCATAGCTGACTATGACGTCACCAAGAAGCAGTCACATTTGTTCCCAAGCCCTTTTGTGGCAATTTTATGTTACTCTAATTACATAATTTAATTTAAAAGTGTGTGAGCTGATGAAATAAGTGTGAAACAGGAGTTATTATGGCTAGGAAAACTAGGTTAACTGCTTTGGAAAGACTCCATAAGGGTGAGCTGCAAAAACAAAAGTGCAGGGGGGTGGGGGTGGGGTGGGGGGCGTGGGCAGGATGACACTGTGAGATTAGGAAAAATCTTTAAACATCCAGCATTTCACATATCTGGCTTTTAACTAGGAAACAGAATCCATAGATATGCATTAAGGTTCTGATTGCTATTAAAAAGAAAAAGAAAAAAAAAAAGGCTGCGTAGGACTCCTATTTGTGTCTTCTACCCAAAGAGACTTTTACATCCAAAGAGCAGTAAAACAATGTATATTTGGCGGGGGGGTTTTTTTTCTCTTTTTTTGTCTTTCTAGGACTGCATCCACAGCATATGGAGGTTCCCAGGCTAGGGGTCCAGGCGGAGCTGTAGTCACTGGCCTACACCACAGCCACAGCAGCACAGGATCCGAGCCACATCTGCAACCTACAGCACAGCTCACAGCAATGCCGGATCCTTAACCCACTGAGCAAGGCCAGGGATCAAACCCACATCCTCATGGATGAAAGTAGGGTTCATTAACCACTGAGCCACGACGGGAACTCCAAAACAATGTATATTTGTTTTAAAACAAAACGTTTATATACACCTATCATTCTTTAACCACCACCACCACCCCCTCTTTTTCAGCTACACCAGCAGCATATGGATCAAGCATATGGCCAAAGATCAAAACGGCACTGCAGCCATGGCAATGCTAGGGGTCTAAACCGTGCCTCAGCAGCAACCCAAGCCACCACAGAAACACCACCAAATCATTAGCCCAGTGCGCCACAGGGGGAACTCCTAATACCCTTAATTTTATTTTATTTTATTTTATTTTATTTTATTTTTTGGTCTTTTTAGAGCCACACCCATGGCATATATAAGTTCCCAGGCTAGGGGTCAAATCAGAGCTGCAGATGCCAGCCACCGCCACAGTCACAACAACACAGGATCCAAGCCCCATCTGCAGCCTGCATCACAGCTCACAGCAATGCAGGATCCTTAACCCAGTGAGCAAGGCCAGAGATGGAACCTGCATCTTCATGGATACTAGTCAGGTTCGTGATTACTGAGCCACAACAGGAACTTCATTTATACCCTATTTTAATTGGTGTTTTCTATAAACAGACCAACCCCTAGTCCCTGCTTCATGGTGAAGGTCAATAGAGAGAAGGGGAAATGAAGACGGCAGCAGGGGTCAGCCTCCAGTCCCACCTGGAGCCCCGGGGAAAGAAGAGGACTGACAGCAGCCAAGGCCCCATCTTTAGAAGGAACACAGGCAACATGGCTTAGATCCCCAACTAACAGGGGGACAGTGGGGAGGCTGGGAATTCTGCCTCTGCTCAGAACAAGGTCTGACTCTGCTCCCACAGGGCCTGGCGTACCAATCATAAAGGGGGCATACGTGGACACAGCCATGTCCCACAGGTGGGTACAAGAGAACAAGAGAAGGACTTTTAGAATCAAAACCTGAGTTAAATCACAGCTTCGCCATTTACACATTGTAAGGGCTGGAGGAATAAGGCTGTTTCTGTACAACAACAACACCTCTATAGGGCTCTTTCTTTAGCATTCAAGGGGCTGCCAGAAGAAAGGTGCTTTGCCCAGTGGTTGGGCTCACAGCCAGGGGCAGCTGCTGCTTCTGCCGAGCCGGTCCACCCTGGAGAGCGCAAAACCTGCCCTACCCACATCCTCCTCATCACAACCACCTGCCCTGGTTTTCTCTGATACTGAGAAACATGCAAAAGTCTCCCTTCAAATGTC
The DNA here is from genome assembly GCA_004024745.2 of Catagonus wagneri. Taxonomy (NCBI): domain Eukaryota; kingdom Metazoa; phylum Chordata; class Mammalia; order Artiodactyla; family Tayassuidae; genus Catagonus; species Catagonus wagneri. The sequence continues at coordinate 6,959,149 of PVHT020000065.1, forward strand.
ATAAAATCGCCACTTGGAATACAAAGGTCTCCTTCTTATTCTATCTTTTCTATAGAACTGCTCCTTCAGCCACCCTTCGAAAAAGGCTTTCCACGGAGTTCCCTTCGTGGCTTAGCGGTTAACGAATCCGACTAGGAACCATGAGGTTGCGGGTTCGATCCCTGGCCTTGCTCAGTGGGTTAAGGATCCAGCGTTGCCGTGAGCTGTGATGAAGGTTGCAGACGCAGCTCGGATCTCGTGTTGCTATGGCTGTGGCGAAGGCCGGCAGCTACAGATCCTGTTAGACCCCTAGCCTGGGAACCTCCATATGCCGCAGGTGCAGCTCTAGATAAAAAGGCAAAAAGACAAAATAAATAAATAAATAAAAAGGCCTTCCAAGGCCTGGCCGTACACGGTGAATAATCAGCTCATGTGCTCCCTTCCCCACCTCTACCCCCAACACACATAGACACCCTCTCAGAATAGCTGCCATAAAATCTAGCTTTGCCCCAGAATTTAAAAATTTAACTGTACATTCCCTTTTTCTTTATTGGTTTTGTTTTGGTTTTTTGTTTTTATTTTTGGGTGCACCCATGACATGCAGAGGTTCCCAGGCCAGGGATCAAAGCCACACCACGCGGCAGCCCAAGCTACAGCAGTGACAACACTGAATCCTTAGCCCACTGAGCTACCAGGGAAATCCTATATTCCCTTTTTCGATGTGTCCTTCCTCTCTCCAACATTTCTCAGGCTTCTTTAGAAGAGCTACGGAGTTGTTTTTGTTTTGATTCAACTGGTAGGGTGCTGGGGGCTGATAAGAAGGAAAAGGAGATAAGTAGATGCCACAAGGCAGCTATCGGCTTAAAAGGGCTGGCAACACGTTACCCAATCCACCCACTCCCCAAAAAAGCCACACAAAGTTGCTCTTAACTTTTTGATGAGACTGAACAGTGCATGACAAATGTCAGAAGTGAAATAAGTGTGCCAAAAATCTTCTTGTTCTTTAGGTAAGGTATCATTTCAGAAAAAGTCAGCCCTATTCGTAACTCCCTGAAAATACAGGCAAGAGTTAATGTGCATCTCTGGGCTAGTTTTAATCCAGAGGGACTGTGTTACCAAAAAAAAAAAAGAAAGAAAGAAATTACAAACCTCTAGGCTCTAATATGAGGAAGTTTAAAAAAAAAAAAGATGGCTAAAATATTTTTGACCTTTTATACATTTTATTCCATGGGATGATTTCATGGGAATTCAAAAATCAAAATTGTTTACTTTTATTCGTGGTTTATTAAATATTTTTTTTTCTCTAGCTTTTAATAGTTACAAAAACAATCCTACCAGAGTTCCTGTTGTAGCTCAGTGGGTTAAGAACCTGACTAGTATCCATGAGGATGCGGGTTCAATCCCTGGCCTCACTCAGTGAGTTAAGGATCCGGGTGTTGCTGTGAGCTGTGGTGTAGGTCACAGATGCGACTTGGATCCTGTGTTGCTGTGGCTGTGGTTGGCACCTACAGCTCTGATTCGACCCCTAGCCTGGAAACTTCCATATGCCATGGGTGTGGCCCTAAAAAGAAAAATAAACAAACTGTCCTGCCAATTTTAAGTCAATGCAGTGTAATCTACCACATTTCCAACACGGAACCATTTATAATAATATTAAAGAAAACTGTTTAAAATGAGTATAATAGTATTGAAAAACCACTAAGAAGCAGAATGATTCAGTTTCTCTACTTCCTAGACTAGGAATACTTGCCTTTTTCAAAATAATTGCTTTCTGGTTGCAAAAGTTAATATTTTGTATTTAAAATCTAAAATATTCAAGAAGCCTAAAGAAATAAATGGTTCATAAACTCACCACCAGAGATAACTGCTAACATTTCCATATACATATACTGTAAGTCATTTTTCCTCTACATTTAAAGATAGTTTTTATCAAAAACAGGACATGACTGTATATTATTACTGTGCATTGTTTTGTAATATGCCTTTTCACTTAAATATATCAGATGTTTTTCCATATCTAACCGGAATTGTTTGTCTGCCTTTTTTTTTTTGCCCCTGCCTTTTTTTCTTTTTCTCTTTAGGGCCACACCCATGGCATATGGAAGTTCCCAAGCTAGGGGTAAAGTCGGAGCTACAACTGCCAGCCTATACCGCAGCAACACTGGATTCGAGATGCATCTGTGACCCTCACCATAGCTCATGGCATCGCCAGATCCTTAACCCTTTGAAAGAAGCCAGGGATCGAACCCGCTTCCTCTTGGATGCTAGTCAGATTCGTTTCTGCTGAGCCACAATGGGAACTCCTATCTGCTTCTTTTTCTGAAGATACATTCTGACCACAGTTTTGAGTATAATTTGTCAGATCTATTTTCTCACAATTATATGACAACCCCCATTGTACTGATATTCTCTAGTAGAATATGTGTTATTAGAAAAAGAGCAATTACACCAAGTTACATTATGTTCACACTGTGCTGCCATATTAAGGAAGCCGCTTACATTTTAGCATCACTTTTGATCCTTTCATCCCACATTGCTTTTTTTTTTCTTTTTTGGCCACACTCACCGCATATGGAAGTTTCTGGGCCAGGAACTGAACCTGAGCCACAGCTGCAGCCTACACCACAGCTGCAGCAAGGCTGCATCGTTAACCCACTGCACTGGGCAGGGGATCGAACCGCCATCGCCAGATCATTAACCCACTACACCACAGTGGGAACTCCCCACACTGCTATTTTAATTACTAAGATCAGAAACAGCTGAGAACTGTTATCCACCTCCCACTCCTGGTTGTTAGTTCAACGGCTCCTTAAACATTATGGTTCTTAGAAATCAGTCACAGTTTAGGATAAGTGACTTGGGAAATACAGATTACAGAGTTTTTAGTATTATAATAACTTCAATTTTTTTTCCACTAAAAACCTGAGCATTTAATCATTTTCCCCTTAGTGAGAGTTTATTGCTAGAGCAAAGTGAATATTTAGTCTGGGTCTTTATCCAGCTGAGTCTTTACACTGAAAACGCATTAATCAGTTACACTCAGCATTCATCCAACACATCTGCCACACCCCACGAAAGTGAACTTGGCTCTTCATTTATCTTCTCCCACAGTATCTTTGTGGTAAATGCCAAACAACACCTAGCTAGATGTCCTAGAACAAACTCTAGGATATGAAAAGATGATTAAGTGGCATGTTCTACCCCCAAAATTTGTCATTGTGAGGACTTTAAACCTTTGCCAAAAAAAATAAATGACAGTGACACACTGTCCTATATAAAATGCAATACATGTAAAATGAAACTTCTTTCCCTAACTTTCTCCCAAACCATAAGACAACCAAACATCCCATTTACAATCATCACTTTCCTCACAAGCTCCGATGATAGGAACGGAGGTCACATTTGCTTCTTTCAAACTTTCTCTCCTCCCTTTTCAGCTAAAGAGCATCAACCCCTATAGAACGGATAAATAAACGATAAGCTTCTGTACAGCACAGGGAACTGTATTCAGTATCCTGTAATAAACCATAATGGAGGAGTTCGCGTCGTGGCTCAGTGGTTAACGAATCCAACTGGGAACCATGAGGTTGCGGATTTGATCCCTGGCCTTGCTCAGTGGGTTAAGGACCCGGCGTTGCCATGACCTGTGGTGTAGGTTGCAGACGCGGCTTGGATCCCACATTGCTATGGCTGTGGTGAAGGCCAGCGGCTACAGCTCCTGTTAAACCCCTAGCCTGGGAACCTCCATATGCCACGGGTGGCCCTAGATAAGGCAAAAAGACAAAAAAAAAAACCATAATAGAAAAAAATATATGAAAAAGAATACATACGTGTATATGTACAACTGAATCACTTTATGGCAGAAAGTGATACAGTGTAAATCAACTACACTTCAAAGAATTTTTTTTTTTTTTTTTTTTTTGCTTTTTAGGGCCAACCCATGGTATATGGAAGTTCCCAGGCTAGAGGTTGAATTGGAGCTGCAGCTGCCGGCCTCCACCGCAGTCACAGCAATGTGGGATCTGAGCCACATCTGCAACCTACACCAGAGCTCACAGCAACACCAGACCCTTAACCCAATGAGTAAAGCTAGGGATCGAACCTGAGTCCTCATGGATCCTAGTCGGGTTTGTTACCGCTGAGCCACGATGGGAATACCAATAATTTTTGTTTTTAAAGAGCATTTGTGCCTTTGCAATATTACTCAGGCTTTTTTCTTTCCTTCCTTTTTTCCCACTTCTGCCTTTAGTCCTAGCCCTTATCACTTCCTCCTGGACCACTGCAGCAGCCTCGTACATGGTTTCTCTTCTAATCAAATACAGCCACATTCCTCTTCTGATCTTAATTCTCCAAAGTCTATTTCATCACACCATTCTTCAGTTCCAGTATCTCAATGATTCCCTCTTATCCCCTGAGATGAGCTCAGATTCCCCACCTCGTTTTCAGAGCTCTTCTTAACACGGCCAAAAGCTGCTTTTGAACCTGATTTGCTGCAGTCTCTTCAAGACTGGGCTCCTTTCCACAGGAAACCTTCCTTCCTCATCTGTACTTCCCTTGCCATCCCACAAGGCCAAATTCAAGTGCAGTCTTCTTAAGGACTCTTTCTCACTGACTCATCTCTTTCCCCTCTTTAAATATCCATTTAAATTTCTGTAGTGAATTTAGAATTTCACTCCACAATTCTGGAGAAAAGAGATGTCAGGAGCTCCCATCATGACTCAGCGGTAAGAAAACTGACTAGTATCCACAAGGACGCAGGTTCAATTCTGGGCCTCGCCTAGTGGATTAGGGATCCCGTGTTGCCATGAGCTGTGGTGTAGGTCGCAGATGCAGCTCAGATCTGGCGTTGCTGTGGCTGTGGTGTAGGCTGGCAGCTACAGCTCTGATTCGACCCCTAGCCTGGGAACTTCCATACGTTGTGGGTACAGCCCTAAAGAAACAAACAAAAAAAAAAAAAAAAAAAAAAGGAAGAAGAAGAAGTCAGATTGAATCTGACTACAGTCCCCAACTCCACAGATTTGGTGAGAAACTGTCTTGGTTTTGCTTTGGGAGTCTCCCCCGTCTCAGGATCCAGAGGGCTAATGTTCTGTTCAGTCCAACCCAGATCCTGCTTCAAAGCTCAAAGTCCAAGTCAATGTTCAAGCCCAGTGGCCTTTCACCTTAGATTGCAAGGTCACAGCTCTCAAAGCTCAAATGTCCCTTTGCAACTCAATCAGAAGTCCTGTCACCTCTCATGGGGAGTTGCATGGGCGTGGGACCTGCTATATACCATCTGTCCCATGGCCTTCTCTTTGGGAAAATTCCTTCCCAGTCTTGCCACTTTTTCCAGCCTCCACCACTCTCAGCCTTAGGACCCTTCCAGTCAAGACAAATCAGCTCTCAGCTGAATTGCCCTTTGTTTAAATTTGCATCCCAGCACCTATCATATGGTTTGCATTAGAGTCTAAAGAGGCAGAAACACACTGTTAAGAACACAAACCTCAGGAGAAAACAGGAGCGTAGTGCTGTTTTGGCACTGAGTGGCCTCGGTGAGGTATTTAACTGCCCACAGCCTCAGTTTACCTATCTGGAAAAGCTTCACAGGAATGACACAAGGATTAAATCAAGTCAGGATAGCAGAAGTCCCAGCAGCCATGACTCATGTTTATGTAGTGCTGTGTGCCACACACTACTCTAAGGGCTTTACATATATTAACCCATTCAATCCCCCACAACACTTTATGGATAAGTACACAGGCATAGAAGGGAACACGCAAGTAGTCCAGGATCACACAGGAAGTAAGCAGCAGAGGTAGGAAATTAAGCCCAAGCAGTTTGTCTTGGAATTGCTTCTAATGGTAGCTATTACAGCTACTGATAGAACTACTTGATTCTTAGAGTTCCCGTCATGGCTCAGAGGTAACTAACCCGACTAGTATCCATGAGGATGTGGGTTCAATCCCTGGCCTGGTTCAGTGTGTTAAGGATCTGGCACTGCTGTGAGCTGTGGTGTCATCTGGCAGCTATAGCTCCTATTTGACCCCAACCTGGGAACTTCCATATGCCAAGGGTGTAACCCTCAAAAGAAAAAAAAAAAAAAAAAATATATATATATATATATATATATATTACCTGATTCTTAACCTATCTTCCTCCTTATGTAAATTGCAAGTTCCTTGAGGACAGTAAATAGGCTGACATCTGAAACAGCTCATCGTTAGAGAGCTGGCTCTGGAGGCTCATCACACAAGTTAGAAGCTTACCTCCTCCCTCACTAGCTAGCTCAAAGACCCTGGACACCCCGCTTCCCTTTGTTTTTCTTTTCTTTTCTCTTTTGGCCATCCCACAGCATATGGAGTTCCCCGGCCAGGGATCAGATCTGAACCACAGTTGCAGCAACATTGGATCCTTTAACACACTGTGCTGGGCCAGGGATTGAACCTTCGGCCCAGCGCTGCAGAGATTGCATCATAACGGGAACTCCTGCTTCACCTTTTTTTTTTCACTTTGGCTTTTTAGGGTCACACCCTCGGCATATGAAGTTCCCAAGCTGGGGCTCCAATCTGAGCTGCAGCTGCCAGCCTACAACACAGCCACAGCAACTTCAGATCCAAGTCTTGTCTGTGACCTACACTACAGCTCACAGCAACACTGGATCCTTAACCCACTGAGCGAGGCCAGGGATCGAACTCTCATCCTTATGGATACTAATCGGGTTCATTACCACTGTGCCACAATGGAACTCCCTGCTTCGCTTTTTTAGAATGGCTGTAAGAATTAAATTATTTCTTACTTATAAAGTACTTAGAAAAGTGAATGGCAGCTATGACAGTGACATACTGATATATTTCATTATTTGACATGAGATGTGATTTACCATCTGTCTTTCCACGTTCCAGAAGAGTGCCAGAGTTTCTCAACAAATGCTTACTAATCACCAGATCACCCACGTTGTTTTTCTTGTTTCATGTGGGTTCATCTTGTTTCTAAAATTACTCCTTAAAGAAAGGACTGGGAGTTCCCTGGTGGCTCAGCAGGTTAAGGATCAAGCACTGTCACTGCTGTGGTGCAGGTTCAATCCCAGGCCTGGGAACTTACACAAATCACAGGCACAGCCAAATAAAATAAAATAAAATGTTCTTTTTTAAAAGGGGGGGTGCTATACCTTCAAAGTAATTGTAATAATAGCAGCTAACACTTATTGAAGACCTACTAAATAGCAGGGACCGTTCCATGACTTTTTTCATGTGTTTAATCCTCACAATGGCCCACTGTGGAAGATACTATTACCTTCACTTTTTGGATGAGGAAGCCAAAGCACAGAAAGGTTAATTCACCCAACGTCGCATTATCACACAGCCCATATGTGGCAGGGTCTCTGTGGTTAACTGCTTACACCTTGGTGTCTCTTTTGTCACTTTTTTCATATTCCTCAGGATAGTCTGTAGAATTCAGTATATATAAAAAGTACCAAAAGCACTGCTGCTTGAAAAAATGTTCACTTGAAATAGCATGAGTAACAGAAAGTATTTTTAAATGTTTTAAGTGTCTATCTAAAAAGTCATAAAACTTAAAAGCCAAAGTTTCTCTTAATAGCAAATAGACTTAGTCTTTGAAAATGATGTACATCCATTAAGCTGAATCACAAAGACGAGATCCGAGTTTTCCAGCTGTGAATGACTCAAAGGATCGGACGTACTTCACATACTGAACATCCTATTCTGACGGACACACGGCACAGAAAGGAAGTCTCTAAAAGAAGACACAGCCCAGAGGCCTCTAACAAAATCTGACCCCAAAACAGAGACTATCGATGCTCTAGGAGGCAAACATTCTTTCAGCTCTTCAACACCCTTTCTGGTTTTCAAAACACTTTACAGAAACACTTCAGACCTCCTTCCACGAACCCCTTTCCATAAAGGGCAACAAAGACAAATTTAAGAAATCCTCTACAAATGAAGTAGAGACTCATCAAGATAAAACTGAATCAAAGCCTCGTAACATTTAATAATCACAAGGCCTCACAGGAAAACAAACCAGTTGAACTAGTCTGAACCTAGTGCCAGTTAGATGGAAGAGTGAATTTTCATAGCCTTGGGAAAAATCTAGGTTTACAGGGCAAACTCTGCAGGGTTGAGCTCATTGTGCAGATATGCTCCTTTGCACTGGCAAAAGAGGAAAGGAAGTGAGCCATGTCCTAAAAAAATACCACTAGACACATTCCATCTGATACTCGATAAGGACCGGGAAAGCTGCCATCAACTCATGGCTAGAAGAAGGAAAAATCTGGATCAGAAAGCAGCTGACCAGAAGAAACCATGTTAGGTATGACAAAGATTGCCCCTTAAATTACTAGTTTTCAACAAGGGGGTCATATAAACCAGTTGCTTTAAAAAAAAAAAAAATGTCTTGCTATGACACATAGTGAGAAATATATAAATATATTTACCGAAACACACACATATGCATACATGGAAACAATGAAATCCAAAACAATAGTTACCCTTACTAGGCATGGAGCAGTGTGAAATTCTCAGTTCCATTCTAGCTTGTGTTCCCTTTATTTTTTTTTTTTCTTTGTCTTTTTAGGGCTGCATCCACAGCATATGGAAGTTCCCAGGCTACGGGTTGAATTAGAGCTACTGGTCTATGCCACAGTCCCAGCAACTCAGGACCTAAGCCGCATCTGTGACCTACACCACAGCTCACAGCAACGCCAGATCCTTTAATCCACTGAGAAAGGCCAGGGATTGAACCCGCATTCTTATAGATACTAGTTGGGGTGGTTACCATTGAGCTACTACAGGAACTCCCTCTATCTTGTGTTCTAAACACACGGTTTGAGACCTACTGGCTGAAAAACCATGATTTAAAACAGCAGAGGAGGAGTTCCCATCGCGGCTCAGTGGTTAACGAATCTGACTAGGAACCATGAGGTTGCAGGTTCGATCCCTGGCATGGCTCATTGGGTTAAGGATCTGGTGTTGCCGTGAGCTGTGGTGTAGGTTGCAGACATGGCTCGGATCCTGCGTTGCTGTGGCTGTGGCTGTGGCATCGGCTGGCAGCTATAGCTCTGATTAGACCCCTAGCCCAGGAACCTCCATATGCCATGGGTGCAGCCCTGAAAAGACAAAAAAAAAAAAAAAGAAAGAAACAGCAAAGGAGATTCTGAGGGGTTTTTTTGGTTGTTGTTATTGTCGTGGCTGTCTTTTTAGGGCTGCACCCATGGCATATGGAAGTTCCCAGGTTAGAGACTGAGCTGTAGCCACTGGTCTGCACCACAGCCACCACAACACCAGATCCAAGCCTTATCTGTGACATACACCACAGCTCAAGGCAATGCTGGATCCTTAACCCTCTGAGTGAGACCAGGGATCGAATCTGCATCCTTATGGATGCTAGTCAGATTGGTTTCCACTGAACCACAACAGGAACTCCTGCAGGTTCTTCACCCACTGCACCATAGCAGGAACTCCCCCCTGCAATTTTTTTTTTCTTTTTTTGGCCACACCCGCAGCACATGCAAGTTCCCAGGCCAGGGATCAAATCTGAGCCACAGTGCGACCTACAACACAGCTGCAGTAATGTCGGATCCTTAGCCCACTGTGCCAGGGTGGGGATCGAACTGGGGAACCAGGCCACGGCAGATGGACTCCCAATTCACCGCGCCACAGCAGGAACTCCCCTAGGGCCCAATTCTAAATATCCATCTACCTCTTACACATTTCCAACTGAAATATTTCCCACATATTTCAAATTCTTAAGGCTGAAAATTGTACTGTAAGTACAATTTCTCTTCCCTATCTCCTCACCCAAGTCTATTTCTTTTCCAGTTTTCCTCCTTTCAAAGAATGATGCCACACTCAATCAGGAAATCTGTAGGTCATCACTTGCAATTTCCTTTCCCTTACCTCTACATCCATTGGGTTACCAATTCTACCTTCTCAGACATTTATCTGCATACCACTGGACACTAACAGTCAGCTTTCCAGGGTTTTTTTTTTGTTTTTTGGGTTTTTTTTAAAAAAAGCCTTGACTTGTAGCACGTTCATATTTCTGTGATGTAAATACCCTATCATAGCCCATTTCAAGCAGCCAACTTGATAGCACTGCACCAGGAACATGAAATTATAAAGATATGAGCACAAACGGCTCCAGCACACCCCTGTCTATTCCTCAGAACCACATCTTATCTCCATGCCTATTGGCACTGCCATAATTCAGGGTCTCATCTTCATTCTCCTCAACATAAAAACATCTTTATTGATTTCTGTACTTCTAAGTCATAATCCATACCTCCCTCTGACAGTCTCCAAAATACCATTCTAAAATCTAAATCTCATTATGTTTTTCCCCTGCCTAAACTCCTTCAGTAGTTCTCCACTGCCCATTTTTTTTATCTTCGAATATCAGGCCCTTGGTAATTTGGTGCCCACTGACTCTTGAGCTTAATTTCTTGCCACACCACCACCTATAATCTCTGTTCCACTACATCAACATACATAATATTCCCAGCTATATGACGCTGCCTCATGCTTCTGCACCTTTGCTTATTCTACACCTACTCGCTAGGACAACCTTCCCTGATTTGTTCATTGAGAAATCCTCTCTTAAGATTCAGCTTAAATTTCTTCTCTGGGAATTTTTTCCTAAACGCCCTGGTTGGTTTGGTGTATCCCACTTTGAGATGTCCAGTACATTCTAACACCCTTTTTGAATTATTTTCATATCCATCTCTTCCCACTACATACAAGTTTCTTAAAAGCAAGAACTAGATCTTTTTATGGATATACCAAGCATGTAGTATAGTGCTGGAACACAGCAGACTCTCAATAATCAGTGACTAGCACCCCAGCACCTAGCACCCTAAGACCAGCATATGCTAATTACTCAAATATTCAATGAATGAAAACATACTAGTGTGTAATTGCCATCTGCCCAAAGCCAAAGGACTGCTAAGATACCTAGTCTGTAACTTCTGTATTGTTAGGAAGTCCAAAATCTACTGCCACGAAGAACTTGCACTACATTTTGTTTTCTTTTTCTTTTTTCTTTTTTTTTGCTTAGTCTTAGTTTCCTAGGGCTGCCATAACAAAGTATCACATGGCTTAAACAATAAAAACCTATTTTCTTACAGTTATGGAGGCTGGAACTCCATTATCAAGCTTTCATCAGGGTTACTTTCTTCTGAGGCCTCTCTCCTGGACTTGCAGGTGGCCGTCTTCATGTTCACATAGCATTCCCCTCTATATGTCTCCATGTCCGAATGTCATCTTCTTATAAATACGCCAGTCATATCAGGCCAGCAGGTTCCCTAATGACCTCATTTTAGGTTAATTACCTCTTTAAAGACCCTATCTCTAAATATAGTCACATTCTAGGTATTGAAAATTGACTTCAACATATGAATTTTAGGGGAATGCAATTCAGACCATAATGGCCCCCTACCACAGTGAGCTTCTCAAAAGGCAGGAGCTGTAACTTAGTCTTCTTTCTTAGTATCTGCTATGGTTAGCACAGTACTCGGAACACAGCAAATTCTCAAATTTTATTTCTGGGATACATAAATGAAGAATCTTCCAAGGGTACAGTCCAAATCTACAGAGTGAGGCCCCTTCAAATTTGGTGGCCAACACCAAGAAGAATATGGCTTTAGTCTTTTCTGAAAGAAAGCTTGACACTGTCATGGCCTCCAGATATCTCATTACCAAATAGCCATTTATACAGCACCCAACACTTAGAATAATAAAATCCTTAAGACAAGATACCCAAAACCAGTTGCCAATACCATTCTCTCTCCAGATTCATTCTGACACACTCAGACTGACAGCATCATGCATGGCTAGAGTCAGATTCAAAGACAAGAGAAAACTAACCCTTCTCTGCCTAAATAACAAAGTGTAGCAGCTTAGAGAAATGGTAAAGTAAATATCTGCCTTTTCCTACCCAAAGGAAACTCCCCCCCTTTCACTGCTCTGTGTGATTTTGATGGGTCTGTCTTGTAGCCTGCCTTCCCACTATCAGGATGGACACATAACCTAATCAGTCCCCTTCCCCTCCAAGAATTTGAATCCTCAGTAGAGTAACATGAAAATAGGGAACAGGAATTTCCTGGTGGCTCAGCAAGTTAAAGACATGGCATTGTGCCTGATGTGGCACAGGTTCGATCTCTGGCCCCAGAACTGCCACATGCTCTGGGCATGGCCACAAAAAAAAAAAAAAAAAAAAGATAAGGAATAACTAGAAGGAGTCAATTAAGCCAGTACCATGAAGGGTTTCTGGTTTGCACATCCCTGAAACAGCCTTGGTTCCTGCCTTTCCAAGACTTGATTGAATTGTCTTTGTTTCTGAGACCTACATGACAGTCTTTCCGAAAAGAAAAAAAAAAAAAAAGCTTTTCTTTAAATTAGATAGTGCTTATTCCAGAGCTCTCAAATAATCTTGACACATAGAGTGGTCCCGGCAAGAGGGATGTGGGTAGTGACCTAAATGACGCAAATAGAGCAGGCAATAAGGGTTCCTTTATCAATGGTTGAGAAGTTGTACTCATAACATTTATTATGCTCCCACAAAACAACCCTCCCTCCTGTACTTCGGGACACTGTCTAACAAACCTCCCCAGAATAAATCTTAAGGGAAGTTGGTAGGAAAAAAGTCAAAATACTGGAATGTGTGGCTATTTCTGAGAACTTTTGAGCAAGTCCCAGAAATGACTTATCTTCAGCCAAAATGGCCTATTTGAATGCAGAGAAAAAATTTTGCCTCACTTTGACTGCCCTTTCTCCTGGTAGGAATCCAAGAAGACAGAGTCAGGAGTTCCCTTCGTGGCTCAGTGGTTAACGAATCCGACTAGGAATCATGAGGTTGCGGGTTCCATCCCTGGCCTTGCTCAGTGGGTTAAAGATCCGGCGTTGCCATGAGCTGTGGTGTAGGTTGCAGATGCGGCTCAGATCCCGCGTTGCTGTGGCTGTGGTGAAGGCCGGCAGCTGCAGCTCCTGTTAGACCCCTAGCCTGGGAACCTCCATATGCCACGGGTGCGGCCCCAGATAAGGCAAAAAAAAAAGAAAACAGAGTCAGATAATCATGAAGGACTTTAAATTTGAAGCAATGGATCAATGAAAATGCTAGAGAAACACGGGAAGGAAGGACACATAGCAAAAGGTTAGACTGGGATGGAGAGAATGGAGCCAAGCATGGTTCCCCAGGTGCCTCCTAATGTATGCTCCCTCGCTGGCAAAAGGCCAAGCACTGGAATGAGGCCACAGGATGAAGAACAAACTAGCACTGCCTTTATCCTAGAGGCAAAAAACATCAGCATCAAAATTAAGAGATGAAGGATGGGCAGGGCAGCAAGGCCTACTTCTAAGAGAGTAATTCCCAGGCTAGGGCCCCAAAACAAAGATTAATCCACAGAGTGGAAAATGCATTTACACCAGCAGATTTAAATGGGGTTAAATTGAGATAAGCTACTATCGGAAACTTGGAAAATAAAAACTTGTCACTGCTCCAAAATCAGTCTCCAGGTATCCTAACCTCCACACCATTGGAATGTGAGATGCCAAAATATTATACTCCCATCAGGAAAATACTACTCATTGTCATTCTCAGATTTGTTTCTGGAATTCACATGAAGCAAAGGAGTAGGTTCAGGGAGTTCCCCAGTGGCATAGCACTTAAGGACTCAGCATTGTCACTCCTGTGGCTCATGTTCAATCCCTGGCCTGGGAACTTCCACGTGCCATGAGTGCAACCAAAAAAAAGAAAAGAAGAGTAGCTTCAGGAGGCACATAGACAGTAAAGTATACTAACCATCTACACATGGGTCTCAAATATTGTGGGAAAAAAAAGCTAATCATGGAGCAATAATAGCTAAGTACAGTGACCTCTGTAACAGCCAAGACTATTGCCAAACTCACATTCAAGTTAAGGTGTATCAGCAACTTGCTACAAAAAGGACAGGGACCACCTGATTTATATGCAGGCAAAAACAAACAGGAAGAGATTAACTCTGGAAAACAGATGAGGTGGAGGATATAGATGTAGAAAGAAATTCTATTCCTTGAGTTGTACTAAGAGAATAACTTTGATTTACGAAGAGCCTAAATCAAATGTTTACCGTCAGCCTATCCATTCATGTGCTGTGATACCTGAAAGTTGGTTACCAAACAAAGCATTACAAAAGGAGCTGCTGGATAGAAATTTGAGAGCTGACCCGCCTTCCCCTGCAGGAAGGGAGCTCAGATGCTGTAATACAACAGGCAGAATCTGAGTCTGCACCAGTGGTTCCTGGAATGGTCCCTCCAGGAGGAGCACTAGGCAATAAGGCATCCTTTTCTTACATTTTTTTCAGAATTCTGTCTCCCACAAGCTATACCACTTACACTATATTTCTATTAAATGGCAGAGAATCACTTGGAAGCAGAGACAATTTTTCAATTTCGGATGGCTAGGAGTGGACCCTTACATGCTAAAGGAAGGGAAATGTGTTTCCCCAGACCCACTGCATTCTTCCATCATTATCACGAATTGCCCTGAGAAAACAGCTCTTCAAGACAAATGGAATATTTATGCTTTGTGAGCAAAGGGAAGAACATTAGGTGGGTGGAGTTGCGGGTGAGTAAGGGCAGGCCCAGAATGATTCTGCTGAAAAGTATTTTAACACTGATGAACACTAGATCATCATTTGGCTTATTAAAATAGTGCTGGGTAGTGAGAGAGAAGCTGGCACATTTTCCTGTAGATGAGATGGCCCTGGGGGTTTGAACAACAGTTGGAACACAGCTGCCACGGCTAAAACCAAACAAGTACAGATGTCACACCAAAGCAGAAGTGATTTCATATCATTCCACATTTGCCAAATTCAAAAGGCCAAAGGAGGAAAAGCATTGAAGGAAGTCTTTAAAATAGACTGGACAACTCCTTTAAATACCAATTCTGTGTGTGGCTGAAGTTTTTGCTGTTAAGGTCCATGAATGACAGTTACTACTGTTTAGAGAGCTCAATCAAAAATCTCCCTGCCCAACAGGATGAACGCAATAGAATGTGCTGTCCTTGGTGTCTAGAACAAATTCAGAGCCACTAGACACTAGTGCTCCAAATGTCCTTTTTTTTTTCTCTTTGTCTTCTTAGGGCCACACCCGTGGCATATGGAGGTTCCCAGGCTAGGGGTCAAATCGGAGTTACAGCTGCCGGCCACAGCCACAGCAGATCTGAGCTGTGTCTGAGACCTATACCACAGCTCACAACAACACAGGAGACTTAACCCACTGAGCAAGGCCAGGGACCGAACCTGCAATTTCATAGTTCCTGGTCGGATTTGTTACCGCTGCGCCACGACGGGAACTCCCCCAAATGTCTCTTTAAGAAAATGTCCTTCTAGGCAATTTTTTCTCCTTCAATGGTTGTTTTCCTTCCAAGTAGTGCTGTCCATCATTTCCTATGTACTTAACTGATACACAAAAGTACATGGCGCCATATTCCAGGACTCATTTCCCTTAAAAGATAAGCCAGGGGAACATTTCACTAAACCAACTCACCAAAGGCCTTCTTAGGTTCTATTAACTTCAAGGTAAAGAGTTCCTCTTTTTTTAATTCCTTTAACTTCTTGGCAACATCAAAGTGACGCCACCCCACGATATTTTCTCCATTGATGGATTCAATGTGGTCCCCCACACAAATCGTTTTAACAGAGTCAATTACGCTGCCATCTTTAATTCTCTGAAAGAAAATTAAGGATAATGCTTAATATAAAATAGAACTGTGTTACATTACTTTTTATGCTGAGACATTATATTCAATATACTGACAATATCAATAATGTAGTTTAATGTTCACTTAAAGACAGAAGACCAAGTAACAACAGACAACCATCCTACTCCCAACCATTCTTATTTCTTTTCAAAATTCAGCTCCATCACAGTAACCACCTCCACTGAGCAGCTTTTCCTGACACCTCCCAGCCTACTCTCCCAAGACGAGGTTAGGTGTCCTGTCATGTTTCTGCGGTACTTTCTGCCTTTTATGCTGAGCTCTCAGCTAAGCACTTTAGATTCACTATCTTGTTTAATTTTAACGACCTTTATGAGAATCTCATGTCATAGATCAGAAAGATCAGGTGACTTCAAAAGTTCAACAAACCACAGTGCAATTGTTCATTTACCCCCTCAGTCTCCGCTGTTAAGCTATAATATCCCTGGGGACAGAGACGCTCTTATTCACCATTGCATGCCCCATGCCTAGTACAATGACTGCACCGAAAAGTTCCTCCTTAAATGACTGTTCAATCATTTCAACATGAGGTCCATTACATCAGAATAACGTTTGAGTTTTTTCTTTTTTTTTTGTCTTTGTCCCTTTATCTAGAGCCACACCCGCAGCATATGGAGGTTCCCAGGCTAGGGGCCTAACAGGAGCTGTAGCTGCCGGCCTTCGCCACAGCCACAGCAACACGGGATCTGAACCGTGTCTGCAACCCACACCACAGCTCATGGCAACGCTGGATCCTTAACCCACTGAGCAAGGCCAGGGATCGAACCTGCAACCTCATGGTTCTTAGTTGGATTCGTTAACCACTGAGCCACGAAGGGAACTCCAAGTCTGAGTTTTTTCTACCAGCTGTATTGTTTCAAACTTAGCTACAAATGCAAGATAAGAATTGATACGACCTTAGCTTAGAAAACTGGTACTTAAGAGACAGGTGTGGTTTGATCCCTGGCCTCACTCAGTGGGTCGGGGATCCAGCATTGCTGTGAGCTGTGGTGTAGGTCGCAGATGCAGCTCAGATCTGGCGTTGATATGGCTGTATTGTAGGCCAGCAGTTGTAGGCTCCGATTTGACCCCTAGCCTGGGAACTTCCATATGCCACAGGTGCAGCCCTAAAAACGCAAAAAAAAAAAATAAAATAAAATAAGCATTATATTGGAGTTCCCTTGTGCCACAACAGGTTAAGGATCCGGCATCACTGCAGCAGCTGCTATGGTATGGATCCGATCATTAGCCTAGGAAATTCCACATGCCACAGGTGTGGCAAAAAATAAGTAAATGAAAAATAAAATAAAATGAAAAATAAATTAAAATAAAAAATAAATAAAAATAAGTTATATGAAACTAAATGAAACACTTTAAAGACATGTATGAATCTTACCAACTAAAGGGCAGTATAGCCACAGAAGTCACCAGAACAGAGCTCAGAAGGAGGAACGGCGGTTACCAGAAGTCAGCAGGCAGCAAGGTGAGAATCCAGGTGGTCAGGAGAAAAGTCAAAGCATATGTAATCATCAGGGGCAACAAATAAGATTCTGGGATGAAGAGAGGAAAATCAGCAAAGGAAATTTAGAGAAGGGCACCATAAGGTGAACCAGATATAGAAGCAAAGTGGGAGACACTGATTGTATATGTTGTGGGTTACCTGGTCCTTAGCTTCCTAAGTAGATAAAATAAAGAATGAGGTAGCAATTGAGACAAGTTTCTGAAATCTAATATACTTTAATAATCGTATCATAACTTAATAGAGATTAATAATATTACTAGATGTGATACTCAGGCACAAAGGACTAGCAAGGAAAAAGAGGCATTAATTGTTTGTATTAACTGAGTCACTTAACATTCTCTGTAACACCTAGAACATTCTCACATCTGACTTGGGAGCTCAGTGCTGCAAAAGCCAAAGACAACAGTAAATATTTTTTGGACCGGGTTCACAATACTGTTAAACTTAGAGGTTCCCAAATATTTCAGACCACCATTATACTAACTTCCAGTAATTCATCCCAAATAGTTAAGGAATTCTATCTTCTCATCACAGATCAGCAGAACGCTAGCGTGGCATCCCACTGTCCTCGAAGTCTTAAGCACTAATTCAAGATTATTTGAGCCCACGCTGCTGCCATGGAGAGCAACTCTGAGCGTGTGCTGCTGACTCTCCAAACACTGTCCTCAAACCGTGTTCATAATAATAAACATTCAGGTAACAACTGCAAATAGTTATTTCATTTAGTCCTAACAAGCCTGGGAAAGGAATATTTATTATTCCATTAGTGAATGAGGAACTCAAGGCAGAGTGAAGACATGGCTTAACCAAAATAACACAGCTAATAAACAACAGAGCTGGATTTTTTTAATGATTTTTATTTTTTCCATTATAGTTGATTTATAGTGCTCTGTCAATTTTCTACTATACAGCAAAGTAACCCAGTCATTCACATAAGTATATATATACACACACACACACACATATATATATACACAGGAGGTTCCCAGACTAGGGGTCTAATCAGAGCTGTAGCCGCCGGCCGACACTACAGCCACAGCGATGCCAGATCCAAGCCAGGTCTGCAACCTACACCACAGCTCATGGCAATGCTGGATTCTTAACCCACTGAGTGATGCCAGGGATCGAACCCACAACCTCATGGTTCCTAGTCAGAGTTGTTAACCACTGAGCCATGAGGGAAATACACACACACACACACACACACACACACACATTCTTTTTCTCATTTATCCTCCATCATGTTCCATTACAACAGAACCGGATTTCAAACACAGGGGGTATAAGACATCAAGCA
Organism: Catagonus wagneri; assembly: GCA_004024745.2. Lineage (NCBI taxonomy): Eukaryota > Metazoa > Chordata > Mammalia > Artiodactyla > Tayassuidae > Catagonus > Catagonus wagneri. The sequence goes on from PVHT020000065.1 coordinate 6,977,673, forward strand.
CTTTCCAAAAAACACTTTTTGATCAAAAAACAGATCAATAAGATCTAATCCAAGATCAAATGGGTAGTTAAAAAAAGAAAGATCCATCAGACGAAGATCTTTTGGTGCCAAGAGCAGGCTCTGGGGTCAAAATTATCCAGAATGACTTATCACCTTAATAATCCTTCTCTGATATATGTGTATCAAATTGACACATTGTATATATGTCAATTATATCCCAATAAAGCTGGAAGAAGTGACCTATCACCTTTGAACTCCAAATTTTTTTTAAACAATCCCCACCCTCCTACTCCACTTTTTCTTACCTCTACCAAAGCTATTCTTCATCTGCATCATGGCCTCCAGATCTGAAACGTTACCTGTTTTCTCAGATCTCCACTTCTATTCTGGCTTTATGTGCTTCTTCTCAAAGATCCTAGCTTGCATCCCAGAACCCACTGCCCCCCTAGACCTTGGACATTTCCAACTTTACTGATTATTAGTTCCAAATAATTAAATAAAGTGTTAGAAATATATGAGTACCATATTTCTCAGAAGATCATGCTGAAATGTGATTTAGTGCTACTGAAGCAAAAATACCCCAAGTCAAAGAGATTTCTATAAAAAGAAATACTGACAAATCAAAGTTTTGTGGTGACTTGGAAATCACTTTAATTCAAAATCAATTTAGCCAATTCTTTCTTTCTTTCTTTCTCTCTCTCTCTCTTTTTTTTTTTGTCTTTTTAGGGCTTCACCCTTGGCATATGGAAGTTCTCAGGCTACGGGTTGAATCAGAGCTATAGCTGCCAGCCTGCCCCACACCACAGCAACATGGGATCCAAGCCACATCTGCAACCTACACCACAGCTCATGGCATCCCCGGATTCTTAACCCACGGAGGGAGGCCAAGGATCAAACCAGCATCCTTGTGGATGCTAGTAAGATTCCTTTCTGCTGAGCCATGATGCGAACTCCTAGCCATTTCTTAAATGCA
>PVHT020000065.1:6979645-7021119 GCA_004024745.2 Catagonus wagneri
CATAAGTTATGGTTTTACCTTTTTAAATGATTGGAAAAAAATAAACGAGTATCTGTGACATGTGAAAATTATACCAAACTCAAATTACCAAACTTAAATCCATAAACAAGGACTTATTATATCACAGCTACATTCATCACTGAAGTATTGTGTATAACTTTTTGTGTTGCAGTGGTCGAGTTGAGTGGTTGCAAAAGAGACTGTATGACCCTAAATTATAAAGAAGACTAAAATATTTATTATCTGGCCCTTTATAAAAAATGTGCAGCAGCTCTGGTCTTAAGCTATTTTAGGAGTTTATAGAGTTTGTTATAAGTATACTCTGAATTTCCTGATGAAGTTATATATGTACTTTCTCCTGGGAAAGGTTAAGACTTGTGTACTAAAATTATAGATGTTTAAGTCTGTTGTCTTTCCACCTGAAGAATTTCATCTGGGAGTTCCTGCTGTGACTCAGCGACAAGATCTGGAGGCCTTGATGCCGATGAAGAAGTGACTCTGACTAGTATTCATGAGGACACAGGTTCAATCCCTGGCCTCACTCAGTGGGTTAAAGATCCAGCATTGCCATGAGCTGCAGTGTAGGTCACAGACATGGCTCAGATCTGGTATTGCTGTGACTGCAGCATAGGCCAGCAGCTACAGCTTCGATTCAACCCCTAGCCTTGGAACCTCCATATGCCTAGGATGTGACCCTAAAAAGACAAAAAAAAAAAAAAAAGAATTTCACCTGTGAAACCATGCAGTACTGTTAAATATAATTCTCAGCCATTGATCTCATCTCTTAATTGATGATGTATTGTTGTATACTAAGGTATTAGCTTTTATTAAGTACTACCAGACACTTCAGATGTGTCATTAGTTTATACCCAAATGATCCTATAGAGTACGAGCTAATATTCTCATTTGAGAGAAGGCATAAAAAGTTTAATAACTTGTCCAAGGTCACATAGCAAGTAAATAAATAGTTGAGCCAAGACTGAAAGCAGGCCTGATTCTAAAGCCTGTGGTCCCATGCACCACACTGCATTGCCCTCCTAAACATGGACTCCTTCCTCCTTATCCTTGTCTGAATCCCCACCACCCTGTCCTCCTACATGGACCTTTGTGGACTTCCAGCCACTGATAAACGCATATCAAGAGCTCACTTCAGGAGTTCCCTTAGTGGCTCAGTGGTTAACTAATCCGACTAAGAACCATGAGGTTGCGGGTTCGATCCCTGGCCTTGCTCAGTGGGTTAAGGATCCAGCGTTGCCGTGAGCTGTGGTGTAGGTTGCAGACGCGGCTCGGATCCCGCGTTGCTGTGGCTGTGGCGAAGGCCAGCGGCTACAGCTCCGATTAGACCCTTAGCCTGGGAACCTCCATATGCCACGGGTGTGGCCCTAGATAAGGCAAAAAGACAAAAAAAAAAAAAAAAAAAAGAGCTCACTTCAGCAACACATGCACTAAAACTGGAACTACACAGAGAAGATTAGCATAGTCCCTGAACAAGGAAGTCACGCAAACTCTTGAAACATTCCATTTTCTTTTTTTCTGCTTACCTTAGCCAAAAAACACTGGAAGAACAAGCCAGAAAGTAATGACATTGATGACTTTATGGAGTGGGGGAAATGAGTAATGGGGATGGGGGAAGAAGTGACATCTCCAAATACATCTTTTATTAGAGTTTTGACTTTCAAAACTATTTTATGTGTTCAGAAAATAAAACTAAGTTAACATGAGAAGAAAAACTCAAAACTCAATCCAAAGAAAAACAATTGGATTCAACAGTATTTCAAATGAATAAAAACCATGGAGTGGGAAGAGGAGGGGCAAGTGAAAATCTATTCTAAGTAGCCCCTGAAAAGAAAAACTTTAATTGTATACAGACATTTAAAGACAAAAAAAAAATGCGTACAAATCTTGAATGCAATGGATTTATTTTTCATAGCATGAGTATAGGAATTCTGAAACTATTTTGTATATATTGTAGAACTAAGGAAATGAGGAAATATGTCAATGATTTTCACAAGTAAATATTTTAGTGGGGAACTGTACATAAAATAGATAACAAACAATGACTTGCTGTATAGTACAGGGAAGTCTACTCAAAGGTCTGTAATAAAATTTTAAAAAGAATGGAGGAGTTCCCACTGTGGCTCAGTGGTTAATGAACCTGACTAGTATCCGTGAGGACGTGAGTTTGATCCCTGGCCTCTCTCAGTGGATTAAGGATCCAGTGCTGCCATGAGCTGTGGTGAAGGTCACAGACTCAGCGCAGATCCCACATTGCTGTGGCTGTGGCGTAGGCCGGCATCTACAGCTCTGATTCAACCCCTAGCCTGGGAACCTGCACATGTCGTGGCTGTGGACCTAAAAGACAAAAGACCAAAAAAAAAAAAAAAAAAAGAATTGGAATTCTCTGTGGTGCAGTGGATTAAGGATCCAGCCTTGTCACAACAGTGGCTTAGGTCACTGCTGTGGCCAAGGAACTTTCACATGCCATGGACGTGGCAAAAAAAAAAAAAAAATGTAATATCCTATATGGGGAAAAAAAGAATGGAGATTTTGTATTTATATATATAAGATTCATTTTGCTATAAACCTGAAGCTAATACAACACTGTAAATCAACTATACTGAAATAAAAACTTTTTTAAAAGAGGTAAAGAAAAGAAAGAAATATTTTAGTGGGGAAGACAAGGAAGAACCCTGTGGGGTAGAATTAGACTTGGAGACATAATTAAGATTTCATAATTTCTAAAATACATGTTTTCTAACTCTTTCTGTGATAACTGAAAGGACCTAGATACAGTGACATTCTGGTAGCAATAAATGCATGCAAACCAGCATTCAGATCTTGATTTTGAAATATCGGTGTGCACTGAAAAAACTAGAGATCGCTGAAGAAATGGCTGATTCCAAGCCCCGGGAAAAGATAAAAGACAAACTTAGAACATCTTGTTGTGCCAGAAAAGAAGGAATTGCTCAATAAATTCATGGGAGCCAAGTCAAAAGGATACAGGAGTCAGCTGAAAGGGACTCCTGCAAGACCAAATGTCAGGGAATGTGAGCATCAAAACGATGGTAATGGACACGTTGAATACGAAATCCTGTGGGGAGTTCCCGTCGTGGCTCAGTGGTTAACGAATCCGACTAAGAACCATGAGGTTGCAGGTTCGATCCCTGGCCTTGAGCAGTGGGTTAAGGATCCGGTGTTGCCGTGAGCTGTGGTATAGGTTGTAGACACAGCTCGGATCCCACGTTGCTGTGGCTGCGGTGAAGGCCGGCAGTTACAGCTCCTGTTAGACCCCTAGCTTGGGAACCTCCATATGCCGTGGGTGCGGCTCTAGATAAAGGCAAAAAGACAAAAAAAAAGAAAAAAGAAATCATGTGGCCATGCTAATAGACAATAAACAAGTGGAGTGCTTCATAACGATAGAATGTTTTAAAGAAAAATATAGGAAATGATGGAATTTTTTTAAATTGCCAGTTTGCAACCATTAAAAGTAAAGGATGGGCCAGACAAGACTCATCAATAGATACTAAACCCATGTGGTACAAGTAGGAGAATAAGACATTTACATAATCTCAAAGTATCTCCCCACAAATCACTAGTTATAAGGGATAATATGTCTTTGCTGTGAATAAGACTGGCAGACACAGACTTACTCAAGCAACAAAAATTAGCGTTATGAATAATGAGACAAACCAAGATAATGCACCTTTTGAGGAAATATGTTGAATAGGACACATCACCTAATTTTCCTGCCCAAAATGCATAACCTATTTTTCAACATGAAGAGACATCCAAAACATCGAAATTGAGGGCTATCCTATAGAAGGCTGAGGAATTGTTCTAGAACAAATAAAAAGACACGATAACTAAATGAAATACATGATTGTGAACTGGATTTATACTAGGAAAAAAAAATGCTCTCAAGGGCATTATGAGGCCAACTGATAAAACTGCAATACAGACATCATATTAGTGAAAGAGTACTGGCGTTTCCGCAGTGGCACAACAGCATCAGCAATGTCTCTGCAGTGCTGAGACACAGGTTCGATACCCAACCTGGCACAATGGGTTACGGATCCAGCATTGTCGCAGCTGCAGTGTAGTGCAAAGCTGCAGCTCAGATCTGATCCCTGGCCCAAGAACTCCATACTCCATATGCCTTGGGGCGGCCAAAAAGGGGTGGGGGGGAGAGATGTACTGCATTGCTGTTAAGTCTTCTGAATTTCATAATTGTACTGTAGGTGTACTGAAGGGAATATCATTCTGTGAAACTACCTTCTGAAGTATTAAGGGATAAAAAGACAATATATGCAATCTACTTTTTCCAGTGGCTCAGGAAAAATTACATGTACGTATATGTGTGTGTACATATACACACATACATGTGTGGTGTGTGTGTATTTAAAGAAAATAAAGCAAATTTGCCAAGTAAAAACTGGATTTTTTTTGAGTAACAGGTATTATGTGAGTTCTCGGCGATATTACAATCTTTCAGTAAGTCTTAAGTCATTCCCTCTCAGATTTTTAAAAATCATATCAGCCTTGTACACAGTATGATACTCATTTCTCTTCTAAGTTGAACTGTATGTCAGAGGGTTGGCTTAGGCTCCACTTTCTCTTTGTTACCGTGTTCTCTGTCTCCATGGAGCTAGTGACTAGAACTCTGAGGAAGGCTGATGTTTGACAGAGCATAAAAAAATAGAAACAGAAGCTCTGAACATCAGAGGTTAAGATCTAAAAAATCCCATGCGTGTTTGCAAAACTTCCAAGCCCTTCCCTGCTGACATTAGAAAGGCATTGCTACATGGGCCTCACGTCCTGAGCTTCCCCCAGATAATCCCACATGACTTTCCCAACTCACGGATTTTCCATTTGGTCACCCACTCAACCTTCAGCACAGTCATATCTTTTGCAGAGCTAAAAATAGCTGTTCTATCAAGTGGGAAGTTAAATAAAGTACTAGTTACAGCGAAGAAGAAAACTTCCCTAAAGCTTTTTTTTTTTTTAATGATGACAATGCATCAGCAAATTAAGGATTCGAACAAAATAAAGGCATGAAATGTGCTCTGTGACATGAAGTTGATCAGTAATTCTTACCTCAGTGGGTAGGAGTGCCAGTTCTGGAGCCAGATCTCTTGGATTCAAATCCTGAATTTGTCCAGCTGCCCAACTTTAGGGAAGCTGCCTGACCTTTTTTTTTTTTTTGCTTTTTAGGGAGGCACCTGTGACATATGGAGGTTCTCGGGCTAGGGGTCATATCAGAGCTACAGCTGCCAGCCTACACTACAGCCACAGCAATGCAGGATCTAGAGCTGCATCTGCGACCTACACCACAGTTTACGGCAATGCCGGATCCTTAACCCACTGAGCGAGGCCAGGGATTGAACCTGCATCCTCATGGTTACTAGCTGGGTTCGTTACCGCTGAGCCTCCATGGGAACTCCTGCTTGACCTTTCTAATCCTGTGTCTACACCTGTAAAATAAAGGTTGTAAAGTACCTACCCAGAGATGAACCTCATAGACGCACCCAACAAAAGCCAGAAACAGGAGAGTATGTATTACAGAATTCCAATTATAAGAAGTTTGAAAACAAGTAAAACTGTAGTGATAGAAGTCAAATATTTGCTACCTTTGTAGAGGGGAGGATACCTACTGAAGCTTTCTAGGTGGTAGAAATGAAATTTCCCTTGATCTGGGTGTTCTTTACACAGATCTGTAAACATTCATTAAGCTGTACATTAAAGATCTGTTACACCTCAAAAAAATAAATGAAAATTGGTACCATATAGAATTGTTGTGAGCATTAAACAGGAAAATATATACAAAGTGCCTAGTACATGATAAGCATTCAATGTAAGTCATAGTTAGTCAACGACTTATTACAATAATAGAATTGTTGGAGTTCCCTTCGTGGCTCAGTGGTTAACGAATCCGACTAAGAACCAAGAGGTTGCGGGTTCGATCCCTGACCTTGCTCAGTGGGTTAAGGATCCGGCGTTGCCGTGAGCTGTGGTGTAGGTTGCAGACGCGGCTCGGATCCCGCGTTGCTGTGGGTGTGGTGTAGGCTGGCAGCTACAGCTCCTGTTAGACCCCTAGCCTGGGAACCTCAATATGCTGCAGCTGCGGCTCTAGATTTAAAAAAAAATGGCAAAAAGACAAAAAAAAATAATGGAATTGTTATGGAAGATGAATCGTTTCATCAGTCCTCAGTTCTTAAAAGTTTTTCATACCATTTCAAACTTTTCTCCTACCTTTTCAGCTCTATATTGCCCTTTATATTTAGATCAAGGGATTACAGAGTTCCCATTATAGTTCAGTGGGTTATGAACGCAACTAGTACTCACGAGGATTCAGGTTTGATCCCTGGCCTTGCTCAATGGGTTAAGGATCTGGCGTTTCGGTGAGCTGCAGTACAGGTCTCAGACACACCTTGGATCTTGTTCTGCCATGGCTGTGATGCTTAGATAACAGGATTACAGTTGACTTTTAAACAATGCAGGGGTTAGAGGTGCTGACCCTCCTCGCAGTGGAAAATTCTCATAATTTATAGCCACTCTCTTTACCCCTGCTTTTACCTCCCCCACTTCCCCATATTAATGGTTCCACACCTGCAGATTCAACTGCAGGTCATGTCATAGTATAGTATTTGCTATTGAAAAAATCCACATGTAAGTGAACCCACGAAGTTCAAACCTGTGTTATTCAAGGCTCAACTATACACAATTTAGAAATCTTTAAAGAGTTATTTTAAGATGTAAAAAAGGTGGCCAAAAATATGTGCACTTGAATAGGAGTTCCTGTTGTGGCTCAGCTGTTAAGAACCCAACATAGTGTCCATGAGGATGCGGGTTCGATCCCTGACCTCACTCAGTGGGTTAAGGATCTGGCATTGCTGCAAGCTGTGGCATAGGTCCCAGATGCGGCTTGGATCTCACATTGCTGTGGCTGTGGCATAAGCTGGGAACTTCCGTATGCCACGGGTGTAGCCATTTAAAAAAAAAAAAAAAGTGCACTTGGAAATAACACTAAATCAACAGAAAGGATTCACATGGAAGTCCCCAGAAGTTGATGAGCTACAGACCTTCAAGGGGTCATGAGGATGAATAAGCACCAGGGCCAGACTTTCCATTTCAGTAAATACTAAATTCTAGAGGAAGTTTAAACTGAAGGGAAAAGATTGAACAAACAAAAGAACGATGTCTTTGAAACTTTTTTTTTTGTCTTTTTGCCTTTATCTAGAGCCGCACACATGGCATATGGAGGTTCCCAAGCTAGGGGTCTAACAGGAGCTGTAGCTGCCAGCCTTCGCCACAGCCACAGCAATGCAGGATCCGAGCCGCATCTGCAACCTTCACCACAGCTCACGGCAACGCCGGATCCTTAACCCACTGAGCAAGGCCAGGGATCGAACCCGCAACCTCATGGTTCCTAGTGGAATTCATTAGCCACTAAGCCACGAAGGGAACTCTCTGAAATATTTTTTAAAGGAAACATTACCAGTCCTGCTGAGTCAGCTCACCCTCTGAAGATCACCTCAAGTTCTCTTTGACATGCTAGATTTTCTTAAATGTTACTCTTGGTTAGGTCACATAGTTACTTTTTAGGACTTACCTTTATAAAAGCATAGCCAGCACCATTATCTGTAATGGTGAGACCAAGCGAATCCTCAGATTTATACACATTCACTTCTTTTTTGATCCCTTTCACGTGGGCAAATATGAAATCTTCAAGACCTATTTGTGTTCCTAAGAGCTTTCCCATGTCAACTTTAGGTGTGTTTAAAGTGCAGTATAAGATCTGCAAAGAGAAAGAAATTATTTTAGGTCAGCATCCATCAGGAAAACATTCTGATCGTTAGTTTATTCAATAGATATTTGAGTGAAATAGTCCTCCTACGGCTGTTTTATACCAAAATGGTTAAACGAAAAATTTTAATTTTTTTTTGTTACCAAAGTAACCTTTGCCACAGATACTGTTCAGCCCTTCCTCCATTCCTGAGCCTTGCTTCAGCACTCACTTCCAATCTTCTCCCTCCATCCCCGAGTTCCACACCATTCCTGGGCCCCCTGGAGCCTTGAGCTTTTAACACATCTCTAAACCTCAGGAAACTCAGAAACTGCTCAATTGCTACTTGTTAAATGGCTTTATAAGCCCTATCAAAATATGTCTGAATTGGAACAGCTCTCCCTGCTCTAGAGGTCCAGCATGGTTGGCAAAGCCCTAACCAAATCCCAGAGCTGTAGAAAGGAGCGAGTGATGAGGACAAGGAAGAGGCTGCAGGGGACAGAAAAATCAATGCTTACAAGGAAGAACCACAGCTCCTGCCCCTTCCTTTTTGATCCAGGTCTGTGGTGAGCAGTGCTAACTGGTGGGGCTCTTATTTAACCCTTTGTGTTCCAGCAAGGACCTTTGGCTTTAGGCAAATATTCTCTGGCATTAAAAGTTTATTATTCACAGGGTGGAGGCAGTCGTTTAAGCCAAGGACAGCTCCTATTTCTTATTCCAATTAGGAAGTTAGCAGTATAATTAGTCTGCTAACAAAAATCATTATAATGGGTAGGGCCAGATGGGCGTATGCATAGAAAACAGCTTTTTTTTTTTTTTTTTTTTGCTTTTCAGGGCCGCACCCACAGCATTTGTGGCTTCCCAGGCTAGGGGTCAAATCGGAGCTATAGCCAACAGCCTATACCACAGCCACAGCAACACAGGATCTAAGCTGAGTCTGCAACCTACACCATACACAGCTCACGGCAATGCCAGAGCTTTAACTCGCTGAGCAAGGCCAGGGATCGAACCCACAAGCTCATGGTTCCTAGTCAGATTCGTTTCCACTGCACCAAGATGGGAACTCCGAAAAGAGCTTTTCTGACTTCCTTTCTCAAAATGATGGAAGAGTGAAGAAAGTTTTCACCTTGCTCTTTTTTCAGTGAATCTGCTCATGGTGTTCACAACAGATCCCAACCACCACTAATATAAAAGCAACTTACCAAGCAGACAGGAAATAAAACATTAAAACACAATGATGATAAAACAGGGTAGGGGAAAAAGCTCCCCCCCCCCAAGGAAATCTCACACAAAATGAACATCTAGTTACTAAACCACTTCCTTTCTTTCAATTTTTTCACAGGCTTCACTGCAGAGCAAATACTAGATTTCCTGTAGGCATAACCCTTTTCTATTGTGTTTCTTCACCTGAAGAATAAAGGTCCACTCTGGGCAGCCAAACGCTGGCAGGCAAGGGATCGGGGTTTTATTTTTTCCTAGAAGGAACGGGGACTCCACAGAAAATTGTGTTGAAAGCTAGCAGAAATGTAACCGTCACTGGGAGGTGGAGTAAGAGCCCTGCGCAGCAGCAGGTAACAAGATCAGTTACCCAAGGGAGGATGAAAACCATCACTCACTCAATCTCAACACATGGCTACTAAAAATATATCTGGAGATTCAAACCCTCCTCACAGATACTGCAGTTTGAACTGAAAAAGGAGTGATATATAATTTTCTAAATGCTGCAAAGTTCGTGTTCATTCTTCTACTCACAATCATCTACTGGACACGTGCTTTTTGCCAGGTTCTGTGCTGCACATCGACTGTACGAAGAACCTTGTCCCCATGCACAAGGAACTCCCAGGCTGCGAGATGCTCGTGGCGAAACACGAGCCAACTGTTATGCATTAAAAGCCCTTGATAGGAGTTCCCGTCATGGCGCAGTGGAAACGAATCCGACTAGGAACCATGAGGTTGCAGGTTCGATCCAATGGCCTCACCCAGTGGGTTAAGGATCCGGCGTTGCTGTGAGCTGTGGTGCAGGTCGCAGATGCGGCTCGGATCTGGCGTTGCTGTGGCTGTGGCATAGGCCGGCAGCTACAGTTCCAATTAGACCGCTAGCCTGGGAACCTCCATATGCCCCAAGTGCAGCCCTAAAATGACCAAAGCCAAAAAATAAAAATAAATTAAAAAAAAAAAAAGCCCTTGATATTTAGGAGTTTCCATTGTGGCTCAGCAGTCACGAACCCAACTAGTATCCATGAGGATGCAGGTTCGATCCCTGGCCTCACTCAGTGGGTTAAGGATCTGGCATTGCCATGAGCTGTGGTGTAGGTCACAGATGTGGCTCAGATCCTGCATTGCCGTAGCTCCAATTTGACCCCTAGCCTAGGAACTTCCATACACCATACCTGTGACCCTAAAAATAAACAAACAAACAAATAAATAAATAAATAATTTAAAAGCCCTTGATATTTAAACCAAAAAGGAACCTCAGATACATATTATGAACTTTCCTACCTGTATTCACACATTTCCTTTGATCCAAAAAGCCTGCCTGGCCACCTACCCCACCCATGCCCTTGTCTATGGAGACTCTGCATGAACGTGCCTGGCCAGGTGGGATCACTCTTTCCACTTTACTCACATCGTTTAAATCTAGCACCTCATTTGAATGTCTGAGTCACCTTGCCTTCAAGTCCAGTTGGTATAACACGTATTTGTCACCCCGGCTCAGAGAGATGAGATCTCAGCCATCCTTCTCTCTCTTACAGTGTCTGACACAGTGCCCTGCTCAGTTTTATCTGAATGGCATTTATAATGCACATTCACTCACCTCATTTAATAAAGCCTGCCTGTGTACTGGGTTTTATTAACCTCATTTTGCAGATGAGAAAATCATGACTTTGTCCAATTAGCACAGCTAATAAATGTTTAATGTTAAAACAAAGAAAAAAACAAGAAAAGCAGCACTGAAGTGGTTATCTAATCAATGTTCATCTAAGAAATGCTTGCTTCCAGAGATACTGTAGATAAAAGATATACTAGATAAAAGGTTGGTATGATGTAGAATTGAACATCATTTCTTATATTCTCTGGTGAACAAATTAAATTAAAAGACAGTACACTCAAGGTAAGGTACCACATAAGGGTAAAGGATCCATCCATTAGATACAACTTTCTGATGTTTTTCACTGTGAAATGAAACCCTTAACATCTTCCAGAGTATCCATATTTGGTGCTTTACCACTATCACTGCCAGTTTTCAGAAGCGTGATGGAGTACCTATGATTATTCCACTTTTTGAGCAGTACTACCCAGTAGAAATGTAACAAGCCACCTAAGTTTAAATTTTCTAAAAATTGCATTAACAGAAGGTATAGGTAAGATTAATCTAATCTCCTTATATAACACCATATATCCAAAAATATCATTTCAACATATAATCACATTATTTTAAAAAATGAAATTGAATATTTATATTTTTATTAAGTCTTTAAGATCTGGTATATATTTACCCTACATTTTATCTCAGTTTGGACTAGCCACATTCAAAATGCTCAGTGTCTATATTTGGCTCACAGCTACCATCATATTGGGCTGCTCTGCTGGATCCACGTCTTTATTAACTTTATACTTTGTATTTTTCCCATCTCCATAGAGCTACATGTTACTCCCTTAGCCAAAAATACCATAGCTTAAACTCAACTTCTAAACCCAGTCTGTGTTAAAAATCTTCCCCATCCAGTTACAATCTAGCTAAACAATTACATTTTCTATTACCACCCAAAGCTAATGTTATTTCTTCATCGTCTATACACCTGTTAAATTTCATGCATCTCTGTGGATCTTGTGCTGCTTTGTAAACTTAGCAGGTAGGAATTCTCTTCTTGTCTCATTTTGTGATTTATAGAAGAGCTAGCTTAATAAAAGGAGAAAGCTATTGCCCTTTGGGGCCAGATGGAGGGCCCTGAATTGTCATTCTGCTGGACACGGATAGCTACACTACCTATCTCTCTCCCCCTCAATTTTCCTTCCCTATTGAAGCCATATGGCAGCTTGGGTAGGAGTGACTCCCTCCTCAGTTCCATCGCGAATGAATCATGATGAGGCTTAAATCGGTCTTTCACTGATTTCATAATCTAATTTAGGCCAATAAGATCCAAGAAAGAACTTATTAGGGTTTCTAGGGAAATAATTTTTTTTTTTTTAATGGCCACACCTGTGGCGTATGGCAGTTCCCAGGCTAGGGGTCGAATCAGAGCTGCAGCTTCCAGCCAGCACGGCAGCCACAGCAACTCCCGTCTGAGCTGTGTCTACAACCTACACCCTCACGGCAACGCCAGATCCCCACCCACTGAGGCAGGCCAGGGATAGAACACGAGTCTTCGTGGATACTAGTCAGTCAGGTTCTTAACCTGATCCACAATGAGAACTCCAGGAAAGAATTTTTAGGTGTGTTTAAAGTGCAATTTTTTTTTTTTTTTGAGGAAAGCTCATGGACAGTATTCTTACCATACATTTATATTTCAACTATTATTTTTCAATTCTTATAGCATGGTTATGATTATTCACCCTTGAAACTTAATATGGCTAGGGTGATAAGAGTCTGAACTACTGTACAGAGCCATTAACGTAAGTTAATATTGCTTTTTCTCTGATGGTACCATAATATATTCCACAAGTGTGCTTTGTGAATAGGGTTAAATAAATCATTTGCAATCAGTGCTTCAAAAGATACTGTGGCCCACAAACAGGTTACCCAATCTCTGCAAAAACACATCAAATTCATTTTTAAAACTCCAGGAAGTCCATTTCCAACTTTTTGTTTAAGGCTTTCCTTAAACAGGAACTGAGTTGGCCCAAGATTCCACATGTTCCAAAGATCTCTGGAAGAAACTATGCGGCTGGCATTACAGTATTTAGGAATGTGATTTTAAATATAAGCAACTGAAACAGTTACATCCTGTGGGTATCTAACAGTGTTACTAAATATTTTAACACATCTCAATCTACCAAGAACCTAAGTCTTCATATTTGTCCAAAATAAGCCTAATAGAAATATCAGTCAATAACATTACAGAAAACATAGAGAAAGTGCATAATAATAAAACTAGTAGTCACCTAAACCATACTTTCACCAGGAGTTAACACCACGTCTTTGTACACAAGAAAACCATGTGGATTATGTTTTCTTTTTAATGGCTAAGGTTCTACCTATGTTATTCTTATTATCTACGCCTCAAAGATTTTTTTCTCAAAAAAAAGAAAGATTTTACTTCCTTCTAGTTAATTGCCCTTAAAATAGCAGAAATTAAAAACAATCTGAAACTGGGGTTCTCACTGTGGCACAAGGGTTAAGAATCCAACGGTGGCAATTCAGGTCACTGTGAAGGTGCCAGTTCAATCCCTGGCCCAGTACAGTGGGTTAAAGGATCTGGCGTTGCTACAACTGTGGCTCAGATTCAACCCCTGACCTGAAACTTCCATATGCCATGGGTGTGCCATAAAAATAAAAATAAAATAAAATACTAAAAAACACTGAAACTAAGAATAATTATTTGAAGGAAAAGATTACCCACTTACCCTGAGTGCTTGAACAGAAAGAATTAACTCTAGCCAAGCCAGAGTAACAATTTTTTTTTTTTTAGGGCTGCACCTGTGGCATATGGAATTTCCCATGCTAGGGGTTGAATCAGAGCTGCTGCTGCTGGCGGACACCACAGCCATAGCAACGCAGGATCCGAGCTGCATATGTGACCTACACCACAGCTCACGGCAATGCTGGATCTTTAACCCACTGAGCGGGGCCAGGGATCGAACCAGTGTCCTCATGGATACTAGTCCCATTCATTACCACTGAGCTATGTTGGGAACTCCCAGAGTAACACAATTTTATTACTCAAAATCTTCCCAAAAGCTGAGTGCCCTATCCTACATAATTCCTCAACCTATATGGTAAGTGTGTTGTATGAAGGAACTTCTAGAACTCAGTTCTTCAGTGACATTCACAGCCTGGGACACCTGCTCTTCCCCTTCAGCTCTACAGTTTGGAGAGTTGCTCCCACTTCTAGTAAAGGATTGTAAAAGTGAAGGAACTGGAGAGATGAAGGTCTGGAAGAATTTTTCTTTTAATCAAAATTAAAGTCTCAGAGGAGTTCCTGTTGTGGCTCAGCGGATTAAGGACCTGACATTGTCTCTGTGAGAATGTAGGTTCGATCCTTGGTCTTGAGCTCAGTGGGTTAAGGATCTAGCATTGCCACAAGCTGTGGTGTAGGTCACAGATGCAGCTCCGATCTGGCAGCTGCAGCTCCAATTTGACCCCTAGCCTGGGAACCTCCATATGCCATTAAAAATAATAATAGTTAAAGTCTCAGAAACATTAACTGATCACTTATGTGTACCAGGTACTTTCATATACCATTTCATTTAATCCTAAAATAATTCTGTGTAAGAGGTATTACTCTACCCAGCTTCTACAGATTAGAAAGTAAAAGATTTAGAGTTAAAATAGTTTGTGATTAAACAGTATTTGGTGTGAGTGTTCCTCTGACTCTGGTGGTCCAGCTCCAAGCTCTTTCCCCTACAGTGTTGCTCTCTGATATGTAACACCTGCACAGAGACACCCAAGCTACTGATCACTTCCCTAAGCATTAGCTCAGCTAATCCACCTATGTCGGCCCACAAAGGCAGGCATCCCTGTGGCTGGACAGAGGAGAAAAATCAGCTCAGACCCATCATGTGATTTGTCTAAGGTCACACAGCTACTGAACAACAGAGTCAAAACCAGAATTCAGATTTGTCTGCCTTTTCTAACCCATGATGGTATGGATGTGATGTAAATATAAACTCAGCTTTAAATTTAAAACTCCTCAAGGGCAGAGACTACAAAGGTTTTGCTCTATATGGAGCCAAATACACTGTTCAATTAATAAAATCACTCACTTCTTAAAAGGAGCGAAGTTTACCAAAATGAGCTATTTGCAATTGGTCTCTAAAAGTCAAACATATTAGGTGATTAGTACGTATCAAAGTATTAATACAGTGTTTCATTTGATTTACTATAAATAAGTAATTTTAAATGATTTTCCCCAGTTAATTTTAAAACTGACCATAACCCCCAAAAATGAAAGTTACTAAACAGAGACATTTAAGATTTCATGCCTATTTTCCCAGTATAATACGTGTAATAACCTTATAAGATTTTGTTTTTGAAAATATACATAATTTTATAAATTTAGTGCCTCCGTCTTTGTCAACAGCTGCAGTTATCTAGCCATTGAAAAAAAAGTTTCACCGTTTTGAAAAGATAAAATTGGCAACAAGACAGATATTTAGAAACCTGATACTGTATGCTCTATTTAGCCCTTCATGAGGATATTGTACAAAGCCCTGACTTTAACTATGTGGAACTTTCTATAAATGATTCACTTCTAAATTAGCTGTCCTGGGTCAGCAGTGGCAAGTCTTAAATAAAAGGTGAATCATCCTTTGTACTGTTCTTTCTCCAGTACAACCACTTTTTTCCCCCCAGTGTTTTTAATGGGCAAGATAATGTTACAAAAATAATTTTACCCTCCCACAAAAAAAGATCAAATCACATTTTTAAATATACCAAATGACTTCCCAGAGTAACCAAAAGAACATTTTCCTTTGTTAATGAAATCTAATCAAAGCAACTATGTATCAAAGAAAGTCAAAATCTCAAAGCCAGTCTTAAAATACACAGAGAGGTTAAAAGAATAGTGATATGTTTTAGAATTGCCTTTGTGGACATGATATAGACATTAAACCGAGTAAGATAAAGCAAATGTGTGTGTGTGTGTGTGTGTGTGTGTGTGTGTGTGTGTGTATCCGCTTCCACAATATTCTTAGGTCAAAGGAGATATCTGAGCTAGAGCCTAGTCTAATAACACTGCAAGGTTACGTGCCAATTTTAGACTCCATAAATCATTGCTATTCCCCTTGTCAGGTGCTGTCTCAAATTTTCCAGGTTTCTAAACCACTTTTATTTTTAAAGCTTCCTCTTGTCTGACACTCAGGATGGGAGAGAACCTCAAAGGCGAAGAAGAAACTATGACAAGGACACCATTTTTCATCTGAGAACGCAGTGGAGTGGTTTCTGAAACATAACATTACAAATTATATTAGTAAAGAGACCTGTGATTAAACTTTCCAGTTCACCAAATATACGAATATAATTTAATTTTAAACGGCCATTAGATCCCAAAAGGGTCCTTAAACAAAATTTTTAAATTTGTTTGGCAGAATGCTCAGGTGGCACTGGGTTCACATGTAACCAGGAAGCAGACTTAGAAGCCTTATAATGAAACGTCAACAGGGTATGTGATATTTAAAAGCCATCCAAATAAATCATGGAAAATTGGAAAGCAAGCACAGGGAGACACTAGGGGTCAAGACGGAGTGATGTAGAAGAATGGTCTACTCCTTAATACTCCCTAGAAATTCAGACAGAAAAGGCACTTTATGAAGAAAACGGGCCATGAAAAAACTATAAACATCTTGAGAGCATGAAAGATTACAATCGATTTTTATTCTAAACGAGGACACTTGAAAGACATTAGAAATATGTCCTGCAGAGTGACAGGGCAAGAGGTGACAAAGGAAAATGTACTACGGGGTTCCCTAGATGAGAGGTGACAAAAGGTCAGGGCGAGGAATTGTAAGAAAATTCACTGATCCCCTTAGGCCCTTATTCACTAGAAAGTTGGAGAAGCATAAAAAAACTTCACCCATGGGTAGGGCTAGTGTGACACACGGGAGCTTAGCCCTGAGTCTGTAGAGCGTGTGAAGACTCTTCTCAGTTCGGGTTGCTCAAGGTTGAGCCATCTCCCATCCCAGGGATAGAAAGCTCCAAGAACAGAGACCGGGAAGACGGGGAGAGGAGCTGCCAGGAATAGAATCCTGTCACAGAATCGGAGACACTTAGTCACAGCTCTGGCCGAGAGACTCACCTTTGCTCCGAGCTGTTTATTAGCAGCTCCTGCTCCCCACTTTCACCAAGCAGCTTCTCCCCACCCTCTGCCTGCCAACATTACTGCCATTCCTGCCTGTGAGCCTCTTGGGATTGGAGCAGACAGGGCAGTTAGAGAAGAGGGGACTCAGCAGTGTCAGGAAGCTGCCCGAAGAAGTTGGCAGGCTACAGCAGGGCTCCATCCTCAACTCCCAGGAATGTGTCACCAAGCCAGGGCCAGGACGAGGAGTACCAGAGACTCCTGGCTTCAAGCTTGGTGCTGACGCTGTGCCTTCACTACCTGCTTCTATTTTTATGGCCACACTCTCCTCTTCCCACCCCCTCTCTAAATGCCTACAATTCAAAACCTTCCTTACCACCCAGGAAACAGGCTAGTATAGTGTAGGTGCCTCCTTAGCAAACGTATGAAGCGTTCTCACATTGCATTGTTCTTTTCTTCTCCTTTTTATAACGAGAAGGAGTCCAGGTCCTTTCATTCTCAGAAATGTCTGGAAGTATAAATGATATTCCACCTATGTATAAGGCTTCTTCTACTAAACTGATCGAACAAGCATGTTTCCTTTTCCAGATGGTAAGACCAGACAGCATGGGACAAAAGGCAAAACGTATGATTTTTGTTTGTTTTTGTCTTTTTAGGGCCACACCTGCGGCATATGGAGATTCCCAGGCTAGGGGTCAAATAGGAGCTGTAGCCACTGACCTGTACCACAGCCACAGCAACCAGGTTGCATCTGCGACCTACCCCACAGCTCAGGGCAATGCTGGATCCTTAACCCACTGAGTGAGGCCAGGAGTAGAACCCAGGTCCTCATGGATCCTAGTCAGGTTCATTACCACTGAGCCACAGTGAGAACTCCCCAAAACATATGATTTTGGATGTTGAGGAAAAGCAGTGGTGGAGTTCTTCCTGTCTCCCTTAGCACCTAAGTAATCTTCCCCAGAAGCTTCTTGGAAGCAAATATCAGTCTCTGTGACTTGAACACAATGAAGTTTCTAGGAGACTTATGAGTGTAGGGAGAGTTGAACATGAGCTCTAAATGTTCAGTGAGAGAAGGGCCTAGAAGAGTAGAACTACAGGGTGAGAAAAATTCTGTCACAGGTATGTCTAGAGACACAAATAAATACAGGTATTACTAAAGAGCGATTTTTGGATTAAAGAGAAATTAGTATTGATAAATGCAATGCACAATTATTCAGAATTAGTATATTTAATATTTCTCACGTTTGAGATCTTTGACTTCGCTGATTAAAATAGTCTATTAGGTTTACACTAAACTTTACTGAAGTCCTATTCAGAAAAGTCCAGATTGGTTACTGTAAACACAGAATTCCACACTGAGATAGCTTAGTTTAAAGATCATATGTAGAGATAAACTTTTAAGCTCACTTTCCTAGGCGTTCCCGTCGTGGCTCAGTGGTTAATGAATCCGACTAGGAACCATGAGGTTGCTGGTTCGATCCCTGGCCTTGCTCAGTGGGTTAAAGATCTGGCGTTGCCATGAGCTGTGGTGTAGGTCGCAGACGCGGCTCGGATCCCACGTTGCTGTGGCTGTGGCGAAGGCCGGCGGCTACAGCTCCGATTAGACCCCTAACCTGGGAACCTCCATATGCCGCAGTTGCGGCCCTAAAAAATGGCAAAAAGACAAAAAAAATTTGCTTTCCTTATTTCCTGGGATTAGGTAAAGGGAAAGAGAATGAAAACTGCACAGGTCTAGAAGTGGAAAATTGCGGGGAAAAAAGTATTCAAAAATTTCCTAAAATGGATCTCTTTTATTCTTTTTTGGTCGCACCCATGTCATATGGAAGTTCCTGGGTCAGGGATCAAACCTGCGCCTCAGTAGCAACCCCAGCCACTTCAGAAACACCACCAGATCCTTAACCCACTGTGCCATAGCAAAAACTCCAAAAGCATCTTTTTTTGAGGAAAAGAAGGGAAAAACTAACATTTATTGAATTATTCTAGATATCCAATATGCTATTTAATTCAATTCTCAAAACATTCCTATAAGGTAGATATCATTTGTACACTTCCCAGGTTCAATTCCATTGTTCAATTTTCCAGGTGAGAAAATGGAAGCTACTGGGTGGTACCTCCAGGCCTCAAACTCAGGGCATATGATCTTACCCTGAGACCCACCTCCCCATCAGACTGTCCAAAAAACTTTGCTGCATGCCACCCTGACTTTCCATTCATCACAGGACCCGGCAAGCCTGTGAAACAGCCAGAGCAACACAGATAGCTTTGAGATATTACAAAAGCTTGCAATCTCATAAATTTAGCCAAAGATGTTTCACACCCTGTGTATCTACCATCCTATAAGACTGATCCCAGAACCAAAAACCAGGGGTCTCTTGACTGGTTTTCCCTTCTTATTGCTTTCCCATTTTTCCCCCTTACCTCCTAACTTCACAGCATAGAGTATGCACTTAACCTCAGGCAAGCTGGCAAAAAGCAACGTTGCCAGGGGCATGGGGTGATATTGGCCTCTAAGGAAAACTGAAATTTTGTGGGAGCTTTTTTGACTTTTTTTGTCTTTTTGCCTTTTCTAGGGCCACACTCGTGGCACATGGAGGTTCCCAGGCTAGGGGTCGAATCGGAACTGTAGCCGCCGGCCTACACCACAGTCATAGCAACACCAGATCCGAGCCACGTTTGCAATCTACACCACAGCTCACGGCAACACTGGATCCTTAACCCACTGAGCGAGGCCAGGGATCAAACCCGCAACCTCATAGTTTCTAGTCGGATTTGTTAACTACTAAGCCAAGACGGGAACTCCTTTTTTGATTATTACAATGACTGTATGAAGCCACTGGCATTTGGGAGAGATGAGGGATAAGATAAGAGATCAACTCCAGTGCTCAGAGAGCCTCAACCCAGTAAAGAGCCATTTGGCACTCTGCATAATTTTCACATGTTCTTCTAGAGATTCACGTTGGGAAGAAAAAAATTCTCTATATATTTACTACATATATATGCTATAATAAACAATATATAAATAAACCATATGCATATATATATTTATATACACATACATATATATATTTTTTGAAGGCTAAACCCTAACATTTTACAGATAAAGTATGTTTTGTTATGAGTTTTCCTGGATTCCAATTATGATGTAAATCAAGAGAAGACTGCCTTACTTGTATATGACCAAGAATTGTTCATGTCAGAAAATTAAGTCCCTGACAGCAGTGTTGTCCATGTTATTTGAATTTTCAACATGAAAGACTTAGTCTGCTCATATTATTGTTACATAATTCTATGAATATCTACAAATATTTGTCCCTTATTTCAAAAGGTAATATATAAAAGAGTCAACAACACTGAGTTAACTATTGTCATATTCTTATTATTTTAAAATCCAAACTTATTCACTACAAGTAGGTACAAGCAACTGACCATTTTATTATGTCTAAGATAATTTTTCCAAGTATTTGCACTGAAATCCATATTTGTTTCTAATATTACTGTTAAGGAATATATTAATTTTTTAAAAATTCTGTGTATAGGTAGGTATTATTGTTTAAATCTGCATTTCAGGATAAGGAGAAGTGGTGCCACAAAATATATGTTTTTACAGGGGAACTTTGGGTCCAACAAGATTAAGAACCACTTGGGTAAAGGAAAGAACACGGGCTTCAGGGTCAAATAAACATAACAGACATCTCTTTGGGGGCCAGAGGGGAGACATCTCTTTGGATTGCATGACTTGTTTACTTCTGTTCTGAGCTCCAGTGGCCTCATATACAAATTGCAGTGATTTCTGGGGGTTCCATTAAGAACTGCTCTTTTATCTCAGATCCACCTGTTAGAGTAATGGCAATAAAAAAAATTTTTTTAAATGGGTCTTAATTAAACTTAAAAGTTTCTGCACAGCAAAGGAAACCCTAACCAAAACGAAAAGACAACCCACAGAATGCGAGAAAATATTTGCAAATGAATTGACTGACAAAGGATTAATCTCCAAAATTTACAAACACCTCCTACAGCTCAATACCAAAAAAACAAACAGCACCATCAAAAAATGGGTAGAAGATCTAAACAGACAGTTCTCCAAAGAAGAAATGCAGATGGCAAATAAACACATGAAAAGATGTTCAACATCGCTCCTCATTAGAGAAATGCAAATCAAAACCACTATGAGATACCACCTTACACCAGCCAGAATGGCCGTCATCAAAAAGTCTACAAACAATAAGTGCTAGAGAGGGTGTGGAGAAATAGAAACCCTATTACATTGTTGGTGGGAATGCAAATTGGTGCAACCACTGTGGAAAACAGTATGGAGATTCCTCAGAAAACTAAAAACAGAATTACCATTTGATCCAGCAATCCCACTCCTGGGCATCTATCCAGAGAAATCCATGACTCAAAAAGACACATGTACTCCAATGTTCATGGCAGCACTCTATTATGATAGCCAGGTCATAGAAACAACCTCAATGCTCATCAGCAGAGGAATGGATAGGAAAGATGTGGTACATATACGCAATGGAATATTACTCAGCCATTAAAAGAAACAAAATAACAGCATTTATAGCAACACAAATGAACCTAGAAATTATCATGCCAAGTGAAACCAGTCAGACAATGAGACACCAACATCAAATGTTACCACTTACGTGTGGAATCTAAAAAAAGGACAAAATGAACTTCTTTGCAGAACAGATACTTACTCACAGACTTTGGAAAACTTACGGTTTCCAAACGAAACAAGTTGGAGGGTGGGGGATGCACTGAGGGTTTGGGATGGAAATGCTATAAAATTTGGTTGTGATGATTTTTGTACACCTATAATTGCAAAAAAGTTCATTAATTAAAAAAGAAAAAATAATAATTTGCAGTCCTACTATCAGACATAATACACAAATGAGAGAATAAATGTCAACTCATACCAGCTTTCTGTAATTTTAGAATGAAATAATTTTCCTTGAGCATAAATAAACAGCATTTCCCACTTCATCTCTGAAAAAAACAAACTAGTAACACAACAAACTAGTAACAATAACACACACACACACACACACAGACTCATAGATACAGAGAAAAAACTATTGGTCACCAGTGGAGAAAGGTGGGGTGGGGCAAGATAGGGATAGGAGATTAAGAGGTACAAACTACTACATATAAAATAAATAAGATGGCCAAAAAATATATGAAAAGATGCTCAACATCACTAATTATTAGAGAAATGCAAACCAAAACTGTAATGAGATATCACCTCACACAGGTCAGAATGGCCATCATCAAAAAGTCTACAAATAGCAAACACTAGAGATGGTGTGGAGAAAAAGGAAACCTCCTACATTACTGGTGGAAATGTAAATTTGGTGCAATCACTACAGAAAGCAGTAAGGAGGTTCCTTTAAAAACTGTAGAATTACCATATGACCCAGCAGTCCCATTCTTGGGCATATATCTGGAAAACTATAAATTCTAAAATATATATGAACCCCAATATCCATTGCAGCACTATTTACAATAACCAAGACATAGAAGCAACCTAAATGTCCATCAACAAAGGAATGGATATAGGAGTTCCCTTCGTGGCTCAGTGGTTAGCGAACCCAATTAAGAACCATGAGGTTGCGGGTTCGATCCCTGGCCTTGCTCAGTGGGTTAAGGATCTGGCGTTGCCGTGAGCTGTGGTGTAGGCTGCAGATGTGGCTCGGATCCCGCGTTGCTGTGGCTGTGGCAAAGGCCAGCAACTACAGCTCCTGTTAGACCCCTAGCCTGGGAACCTCCATATGCCGTGGGTGTGGCTCTACATAAAAGGCAAAAAGACAAAAAAAAAAAAAACAAAGGAATGGATATAGAAGGCGTGGCACATATACACAATGGAATATTACTCAGCCATAAAAAAGAACAAAATAATGCCATTTGCAGCAACATAGATGGACATAGAGATTATCATACTAAGTGAAGAAAGTCAGATAAAGACAAATATCATGATATCACATGTGTAGAATCTAATTTTTAAAATAATACAAAAGAACTCGTTTATACAACAGAAACAAACTCAGATTTCAAAATCAAACTTATCACTACCAGAGGGGAAACAATGGAGGGGGGAGGATAAATTGGGAGAATGGGGTTAATGCATACACAGTACCATGTACAAAACAGATAACTAACAATGCCCTACTGTATAACACAGGGAGGTCTACTCAAATTTCTGTAATAAGCTACATGGGAAAAAAGCATGGATATATGTGTATGTATAACTGATTCACTGTGCTGTACAGCTGAAACTAACACAACATTGTAAATCAACTATATTCTAATAAAAGTTTTTAAAAATAAAGGTGTTCCCTCTGCGGTGCAGTGGCTTAATGATCTGGCTTGATCTGTGACGTTGCCAGTTGGATCCCCGGCCCAGGAACTTCCATATGCCACAGGCATGGTCAAAAATGGGGAAAAAAAAGTTTTTGAATAAAAAAATTTAAATAGACTACAAGGATATACTGTACGACACCAGGAATTTAGCCAGTATTTCACAATAACTATAAATGGAACATAACCTTTAAAAAATTGGGCATCATTATGTCATACCCCTGAAACTTAAATACTGTATATCAACCATACGTCAATAAAAAAGGAACGTCTTTGGTTACCTTAAGTGATGAGGTTCATCCTAACAAAACACAGGGAAGCAAAAGAATCACAAGAAACCTTTTCAGAAGAGACAGACTTCTTGGAAATTACTAAAAATTGGCTCATTGTAGGGAGTTCCTGTCATGGCTCAGCAGTAACAAACCCAGCTAGTAACCACGAGGATGCAGGTTCAATCCCTGGCCTTGCTCAGTGGGTGAGGAATTCTGTGTTGCTGTGAGCTGTGGTATAGGTCCCAGACATGGCTCGGATGCAGAGTTGTTATGGCTGTGGCATAGGGCAGCAGCTGCAGCTCCATTTTGACTCCTAGCCTGGGAACTTCCATATGCTACCATAAAAAGAAAAAAAACAACTTTTTTTTCTTTATTTTATTTATTTTTTACAGCCATACCTGTGGCACTGAGCAAGGACAGGGAATCGAACCCATATCCTCAGGGACACTGTGTCAGGTTCTTAACCCACTGAGCCACAGAAGAAACTCCCAAATAATTTTTTTGCTTTGCTTCTACTATCTTCTCTAAAAAAAATCCTTGCCTCTAACTCCTGTTTGTGGAGCACTCCTTACCCCTTCTGGTGTGGCACTGCCCAAATCAATTTTTGCTCAAATATATTAATTTTAATATGCCTCAGTTTATCTTTTAACAGAGATAACAGGGAAAGACTAGAGGAAAGCTTTCCAGGTAAAGGGAAGAACAATGGATAAAAGTCAGAACCAAAAAAAGGTCTCATGTTCTGCATAGGCTATGGAAGATACCTGCCATGCCACTAATTCAAGAACTCTCAGAGGACCTGCCCTGCCCACCATCCCCTCCAAAAGGGCTCCTTATCCACTCCTCATCTGCCTTTGTACCACATGATCTACAGACTGGACCAGAGACGAGCCTGACCCACAGGCCAGAGGGAACTGTCCCACCTGTCCTGGACCCTGACTCACTACCAAAGACCCCCACTCTCGGGGAGATCAAATTAGAGACAGGAGGAGTTCCCATCGTGGCTCAGCGGAAACAAAGCCAACTAGTATCCATAAGGATGAGGGTTTGATCCCTGGCCTCGCTCAGTGGGTTTACCAGCATTGCCATGAGCTGTGGTGTAGGTCACAGGCATGGCTTGGATCCTGTGTTGCTGTGGCTGTGGTGTAGGCTGGCATCTGTAGCTCCAATTTGACCCCTAGCCTGGGAATTTCCATATGCTGCGGGTATGGCCCTAAAAAGAACCCCCCCCCCCAAAAAAAAATTGAGACAGGAAGGCACAGAAAGTAAAAAGGCAAAGAACCAAGAGACAGAACAGGAAGAGGCAGAAAGGGCCTTCAAGGAGCAAAGTCAAAGGATGAAAGGAGAGAATCAGTGAAGAACAGAATGAGAAGTAGGGAGGAGTCCCCACTCTGGCGTAGCCAAAACGAATCCAACTGGTATCCGTGAGGATGCGGGTTCAATCCCTGGCTTTGCTCAGTGGGTCGGCATCCGGCATTACCATGAGCTGTGGTGTGGGTTGCAGTCATGGCTCAGATCCTAAATTGCTGTGGCTGGGGAGTTCCCGTTGTGGCTCAGTGGTCAGTGAATCCAACTAGGAACCATGAGGCTGCAGGTTCGATCCCTGGTCTTGCTCAGTGGGTTAACGATCTGGCATTGCCATGAGCTGTGGTGTAGGTTGCAGACACGGCTCAGATCCCGCGTTGCTGTGGCTGTGGCGAAGGCCGGCAGCTACAGCTCCTGTTAGACCCCTAGCCTGGGAACCCTCCATATGCCGTGAGTGTGGCCCTAGAAAAAGGCAAAAAAAAGACTAAATTGCTGTGGGTGTGGTGTAGGCTGGCGGCTGTAGCACTGATTCAACCTCTAACCTAGGAATTTCCATATGCTGCATATGCAGCCTTTAAAGAACGGCAAAAAAAAAAAGAATGAGAAGTAGGGAGAGAGAGGCAGAGGTGGAAGGTAAAGGACAACTGGCCTTGCTCTTGGTTCTTCAGAGTCTAAAGCTAAGGTTTCCCACCCCATCCCCAATTTCCACACCCCCACCCCACCCCTCACTCCCCCACCCCACCCCTCACTCCCCTGAACAGCACGATTGATGTCCCAGCTGCCCATGGAACCTGATGCCCAGCTGCAGGGCTGACCCCGAACTTCCTCACCTCCCTGTATACCCTAAAATGAACATATTCCCACACACTGCCGCAGTTCATCTGAGTGTCTCCAATTCTCGCAACCTGCAAGAGGCTCCCTTGTTCACTCAGGATGGCTGGAGGAGTGGGAGCAGGTAAGGGACAGCAAAGGGGCCGCCATCTGAATATGAGGTAAAAGAGAGGCTTGGGGAGGGGTCAAGCCCGCCTGGGGAGGGGTCAAGCCCGCCCAGGGTTTCAGACTTGATCTTAGAGCTGTTCACACACCTGCTGCACAGTTTATAAACAGCAAAACTTATTGCTCCAGCACACAAAGCAAGTCTTACCCACGTCTTATCTTCCTGGTAGCAATGAGGTCTATATATGGCAGCTGGCAAGACTTTCCACCCCTGAAAATGAGTCATGGTTTGGGAATTTTTTTTTTTTTTGCTTGAGCTTTTCATATAAAAATGAGGCTAATGCTCATGAGGGATAGTAAGCATACATAATGACTGTAGTATATTTAGAACTTGTCAGATGGTCCTGGGCAATTATGCAGATAATACCCTTCTATTTAACGTAAACCAGACTTTAAAAAAAATAGCAAATGAATAATCGACTGTGTTTCAACTTCATAAAGCTCTAGTCAGGGAGTTCCTGTTGTGGCTCAGTGGGTTAAGAACCCAACATCATATCCGTGAAGATGAGGGTTCGATCCCTCACCTCACTCAACGGGTTAAGGATCCAGTGCTACCACGAGCTTCAGTGTAGGTTAAGGATGCAGCTCAGATCTGGCATTGCTGTGGCTGTGGTGGAGGCCAACAACTGCAGCTCCTATTCCCCTAGCCTGGGAACTTCCACATGCCGAGGGTGTGGCCCTAAAAAGACAAAAAAATAAAAATTAAAAAAAATAAATAAAACACTAGTCAGGGATCATTGCTCTGCTGAAAAACACTTGAGTTATTCTTACTGCCTACAGAATTTGTAGGCAATTCCTCCAAGGACAGCTCCAAGGACTTTTGCAGTCTCACTACTCTTTGTATCTTCAGCTCCATCTCCTACCATATCCGTCGTCTACCTTTTTTCTTTTCTTTTTCTATTTCATCATCTACTTTTATTTATTAAACTTTATAGAGCAGCTAAGCCATCTAGCAACTCCGGAAATAAGATTTAAAAAGCAAAACCCTCCCAGCCCTTGGGAAGAGGGAGGGAAGTAACTAGATTCGATGCGGTGTGCTAATACTGTGTTAAAAACGTGCAGTAATGAGTACCAAATATAATCTGGATCGGCAGATTCACCAGGTAGACTGCTTGGAGGAGGTGACAAGTGAGACTGGTGAGGTGATTAGGAGCTATCAGAACAAAGTAAGAACAGCATGAGATAAGGCATAGTTACATACTCTGGAATAAAAAGGGGATTGTTAGGAGATGAGACCAGAGCAGTGGGCACAGAGCAGGACTAAAGAGGCAGGCAGGACCAGGCAGGTTTGGCTAGTAAGGATTATTTACAAATGCTGTGGTCTGAATGTTTGCGTCTCCTCCCCAAAACTCAGAGGTTGAAATCCTAGTGCGAATGGGTGGGGCCTTTGGGAGTTGCTCAAATTATGAGGGTGGAACCCTTCTAAATGGGATTAGTGCCTTATCATAGAGGCTCCAGAGACACCACTGGCCACTTCGTGAGGACACAGCAAGACAGTTGCCAGTGATGCACTAGGAAATGAGCCTCCACTAGAAGGTGACCATGTTGGCACCTTGATCTTGAACTTCCCAGGCTCCAGAACTGTAAGCAAGAAGCTTTAGTTGTTTATAAGCCACCCAATTGGTGATATTTGGTTATAGCAGCCTGAAAGGAATAAGACAGTAAGTAAATAGAAGCCTTGTAGGTTTTTGAGACTGGTATGATCACAGCATTAATATTAAAACAGAGGATGGGTGGAATCAGGGAAACCACAGTCGGGGTGCCCCTTTAGAATCTGTATAGAGGAGTTCCTGTCGTGGCTCAGTGGTTAATGAATCCAACTAGGAACCATGAGGTTGCAGGTTTGATCCCTGGCCTTGCTCAGTGGGTTAACGATCCGGGGTTGCCATGAGCTGTGGTGTAGGTCGCAGACGCGGCTCAGATCCCGCATTGCTGTGGCTGTGGCATAGTGTGGTAGCTACAGCTCCAGTTACATCCCTAGCCTGGGAACCTCCACATGCCACAAGTGTGGCCCTAAAAAGCGCAAAAAAAAAAATATATATATATATATATATATATGTGTGTGTGTGTGTACATATATACATATACATATATATGTACATACATATATATATACATATATATATATATATATATATATATATATAATCTGTAGAGTATTAATCCCTCAGTGCCTTCCAACCAAAAACTACCAGGAATTATCATTTCTGGGTTACTGTTTCTTGCAACAAGGGAGACAACACACCATGCGAAGAAGGTCTGAGTAAGAGAGTATTGGAAAGGATGTGAGCTTGTGTTACGTGAGGTCAGCACAGCATGGGTTTGCTGTCACCAAGTGGGCAAGTTTATGACTTAGTGTCTTAGTAAACCTATCCACAAGGTGGGACCACCTGTTAAATCTAAAGCTGTGGCTTGTAAAAGGAGCCAAGGTCATTTCATCAGTCCAGACCAGGGATACCTGGTCATTTTTGTAATTTGGACAATGCTTTTGCCTCTGTTCAGACATGATTACAGAGTAGTCTTATTTCTATCCGATCCATCAGTTATTTAGAGTCTTGTCTGAAGTTGATGTTCTAGGAAATCACTTATGTCCAACAGGAAACCACCAAGGCCTGGCTCTGAGTGTCAGGCCAAGCTCCCAGATGTCAGGAGCTGACTTTCTTTCTCACACTCTTTCTACTCAATTTTGTTGGGCTTGCTTCATAATCCTCAAATCTCCATGGTAAAGTTCACACTGAAATCCTGATTCCTGAATTTTGTGTGTGTGTGTTTTCATTTTTCCTGGGGAACAGTATACAAATGAGTGAGCCCCATTTTGCTGTTCTTCCTGGAGTTCCCATTTGTGAACCAGAAAGACACAGTTTGACTTGCCAGGTATCTGCTGGAAAGTGACTGAGTCTACAGCACAGTTCGTGTCCTCCAGAAATGCCACAGAAATATTAGAATACTGACTTTCACAAGGGCTCAGTGCTAGCACCAGCAAGTTGGGAAAAGCAAACAGTTTCATTTTCTGGAAAGCTTTACAAGACAGCACCCCCTACAAAGTAACTCACTCAGGAAGCATTCTGCTTGCAGACCGAACCTCCAACCTCATAATGTCTGCAATTTTAGACACACAAGCATTTGATACAAATAACTTTCACTTAGCTTCCCAGTCTCCAGACTTCACAATCTTACTACTCCCCATTCAAGATATGAGTGGTGGAAATTCCCTGATGGCCCAGTGGTTAAGGATTCAGCATTGTTTTCCTACTGTGGCTCAGGTCTGATCCCTGACCGGGGAACTTCTGCATTTCACAGGTGCAACCAAAAAATATAATACATGTGAGTGATGTCGCCTTATTCCAGCTGTTCCCTCCAACAAGTGCTAGTCTCTTTCCTCACACTAACAAAATTTTTTAAATTGTTTGGGGTTAGTAGATGCAAACTTCTACTAGGCATGCATGAGGTCTTACTGTATAGCGCAGAGAACTATATACAGTCTCCTGGGATAGAACATGATGGACAATAATATGAGAAAAAGAATGTAGATTGTGTGTGTGTGTGTGTGTGTGTGTGTGTGTGTGTGTGTGTGTGAGTGGGGGGGGTGGGTCACTTTGCTGTACAGTAGAAATTGCCACAACATTGTAAATCAACTATACTTTAATAATAAAAATAAAAACACCTATGTAAGATTCCACAATACTAAAGCTTTATGCTAAAGCTACAGGATTTTGAATATTGCATTTGTGAGGAAACTTTTATTCAACAACTACTTTGAGCTCCAACTATAATTCAGGTACCGTTCTAGGCCCTTGGGGCTGCATCAGTAAACAAAATAGACAAAGTTCTGGCCTTTGTGGAGCTTATATTCTAATTCTTGGGAGAGGATAGAGGTAATAAACAAGTTAAACGCACATGGGATGCTAGTATGCTATGGAGGAAATTAAGTGCTGAAGGAATAAAAGGGTGCTATAATTTTAAATAAGATGATCAGTCCCAGCCTCAATGAAAAGGTTACATTTGAGCAGACTTAAAGAAGGAAGAGGGAGTTCCCATTGTGGCTTAGAATTAATGAGTCTAACTAGTATCCATGAGGATGCAGGTTTGATCCCTGGCCTCACTCAGTGAGTTAAGGATCAGGCATTGCTGTGACCTGTGGTGTAGGTCACAGACACATCTCGGATCTGGCATTGCTGTGGCTGTGGTGTAGGCCAGCAGCTGTAGCTCTGATTCAGTCCCTAGCCTGGGAACCTCTGTATGCTGCAGGTGCGGCCCTAAAAAAAAAGACAAAAATAAAAAAAGAAAGAGCATTCTGCAAGAAGAGGTTCTGGTAGAGATGAGAGCCAGTGCAAAAGCCCTAAGGCTTCAGAATTCAGGGACTAGCCAAGAGGCCAGACTGGGTGGAGCATAAGGACTGGTGAAGTTAGAGAGGCAGCAGGGCCTGTGACCAGCATCAGGCTTTGCCTTTTGCCTCAAGTGAGATGAGGAGCTATCAGAGTTCTGAGCAGAGAGATGAGATACTGGAGACAGCAACTGTTAGTGTTGCTATAAAGAACAAATGAGGTAACAGGATAAGGGATAGGGCAGATGGCAAGAGGTTTGTTTTGTTTTTTAAGAGAAATAATACCCTGATTGTATGCTCAATATATGACTTGAAATGAAAATCAGAATTATTGCCTTTTCTGCTTCCCAAGTACACTGCTTTATTTGACCGCTATATATATTGAGAGAGACCAGACTACATTTTCTTGATTCATTCATTCAAGGGACTACTTGAATCATATCATACACAAAATAATATAACCAAGTCAAAGTTAATAATTTCAGAAATGTATAGTTTTCAGCTTCTGGACATGTAAAGTTATCTGACTACAAAAGTGATTTCTTTCAAACTCACTAAAGTGCTCTTTCAAATTCACTTTTTTTTCTACACTTTCTACATAAGAGAATTGAAAAGACACGGCATGACACAAACTACCTGTCAAAAAATTACAGTGGTCAAATAGTAAAATCCCTCTTCAACAAACTTTACGACTACAGCTCGAGTTTAGTGGTCAATTTATTTATGTATCCTGAATTTTTTTTTTTTTCCTCTTTCAGCTGAAGCATATGGAAACTCCCAGGCCAGGGAGTGAATTCAAGCCACAGCTGCAACCTACACCACAGCTGTGGCAACGCCAGATCCTTAACCCACTGCACCGGGGTGGGGATCCAACTGGCACCTCCACAGAGACAAGCCAGACCTTTAATCCACTGCACCACAGTGGAAACTCCAAGCATCCTGAATATTTTTAAAAATGCATTAAACTTTCTGTAAAATTGTCCCAGCGTTAATGACTTAATGGTTAACTCATGTTAACAGTTAACATTTACGAGTTAACAGTCTTGTAGATGCTGTTTAGTTTCTTTTCACTGAATTTCTCATTTAGCTGCTTAGAAAAATGATATCAGCTCTAAGATATTTTTGCATAATTGGTCATCTGTTTCAAGGTAACAATTACAGACTGTACCCTGCAAGTGATTCCTAGGTTTTGTTAGGTTCCTCCTTCAGAACCAGGAAATAGGTGAAGCCCATATTATCAGTTTCACCTCAGCATCTTTTTGAGGCAATATTTTTGTGTGCGAGTCTGAGGCTTTACTTGAAAAGATCATTTGTTTAAAAACGAAGTTTTGCTGGATTTCTATTTGAAACTGGAGTGCAGTTAAAGAATCCACAGCTGCTATGTAATGAACTTGGAACCGGGAAATCCCAAACTCTGCCCCCACCAGTCCGGTGACTCTGGGTAAGCTGCTTGACTTCTCAAAGCCTCACTTAGCTCAACTGTAAAATACAAAGAATCCTAGCCTCAGGGCTCTGATGTGGATGGAATGGAATGACTAACCTGTAGACTTACATGCCTCGAACAGCCATGGGTGCATTACAGACTCCCAGTAAATCTGCCTGGATCTGCTACACCTGACCTCAGGTTAGGCCAATGCCTTCCCTTTTTTCCTCGGCAGAGAGAGTATAGTTCTTCATATGGTGCTATCTGTATCCGTCTGACCACCTCTCTAGAGGAAAAGCAGGACTTCTGAGATAATCATATTAAGGAGGGAAGTGGTGTGTGTTTTTGCCACCAACATCTCAAAAGTTTACACCATTACCCCTCTCACTGGGGGAATGGAATGAGAAATGAGATCCCACTGGTGTGCATTTTTATAAATTACTTGTTTCAAAAGTAACTATATTGAGGAGGTCCCGTTGTGGCTGAGCGGTAATGAATCTGCCTAGAATCCATGAGGACACAGGTTGGATCCCTGGCCTCGTTCAGTGAGTTAAGGATCTGGCGCTGTCGTGAGCTATGGTGTAGGTTGCAGATGCAGCTCAGATCTGGCTTGGCTGTGGCTGTGGCACAGGCCAGCAGTTGCAGCTCTGATTCAACCCCTAGCCTGGGAACTTCCATATGCCGGGGGTGCAGCCCTAAAAAACAAAACAAAACAAAAAAAAGTACCTATTAAGATACTTTGATATATACTATGATGATCAATACTTTATCCTGGATATACTTAACTCTTTTAAATCCAAATGGAAAACCTGCATTAATGTTGGCTATATGCATAAACATACTAATATATATCTAGAGTTATAAAAATTTATGAATTTTGATAATGCATATCAAAATACTTAATGTTTATTTTATCTTCAAAGTTTACTGCAAGTCAGTGCACTGGAAACTTAAAATGCTGAACATGGTTGCCCAGCTATTTCTGAGACACCCTGGAAAACTCAGGAAGCAATACACAATACAACTTCATTGAATCTGGAGTCAGAAAAAAAATAAAAAACTGGTTTAAACCCAGGTTCTGCCACTTAACTACGTGTACTTTTGAAACTCTTTTGAACCTCAGAGCATTAGTTTCCTATCTGTGAAGCAGGGATAATAATAATATTTCTCAGGGATTGAGTAAATTGAATAAAGCCATGCATCTAGAGGTCAGAATAATATCACATTATGAGGAGGAAGACAATGCAAAGTAAGTAAATTTTGGAGTCCCTCGTAATAAGAGAGACCTTATAACCTAAAATTGTTAAGAATGCTAACAAGTTCCAAGTTTAAATAACAGCCCAGTTTTTTTTTTTTTCTTGCTAGCTATGGGCCAATCACATTGTAGGTCAGCCCTCCCATTTAACTGTTAGATATTAATAATATTAGTTACAATTTGTTAAGCACTGACCATATACCATCCAATCTGATAAGTTTATATATGAGCTTCAGTTGTTTTTTGTTTTTTGTTTTTTTTTCTTGGTCTTTTTAGTGCTGAACCCATGGCCTATAGCAGTTCCTAGGCTAGGGGTAGAGCTGCAGCTGCCAGCCTATGCCACAACCACAGCAACTCCAGATTCTCCAAGCTATGTCTGCAACCTACACCACAGCTCACGGCAGGGCTGGATCCTTGACCCACTGAGGGAGGCCAGGGATGGAACCTGCAACCTCATGGATCCTAGTCATGTTCACTAACTGCTGAGCCACAAAGGGAACTCCAAGAGTGTTTTTTGAATTGAAACGTCCTATACAAATGTGAAGTATTACTGTTAATACCCTATTATCAATATAAGTAAGTCATGGAATGGGTTTGTGATTTGCCCCTCAGTGCCTTGGGAACCCTCAAAGAACAAAAGATTAGCTTCAAGGTCTCTTTCACCTCCTCTTGGAATTTTGCCACGGCCTCAATTTTGCTTGAACCCACCTGATAAACGACATTAAAGAACAGATAGCCAAATGCTGCTCTGTGCCACTCAAAAGCAGCTCTCTGCGGCTCCCAGGAGTCCAGGGCAACAAGATCTCGTGCTTCTCCTTGAAATGTGGACAAACTTTTCTTGGGCTAACTTCTCACACTTGCATTTGCAGTTAGCTTGGCTAAGTATAAATAAAGTGGTCAACACAAATGTGCGCACAAACTAGTGCTTTGGAAATCAGCCTATCATAAACTCTAGTTCCAGGCACATGACCTAATCAAAACAAATTTCAGTCCCTTTTCAAGGATATGGTGTAAAATTCAGAGCTGCTTTCCCCTCTGAAGTTTGCGTTAACTAGTCCCGCGTAGTTAAATTTAACTCCTTAGTTATCCATCCTTGGAGGAACTATAAGCTTCTTGGAAATACCAACGCGTTGATGCGAGACACGACACATGACGGGCAAAGCAAGGCTCGGTTCGGTATCACCTGGAAGACACTCCCTAGCCTCCCCAGTCCCGGAGATGCCCAGCACCGCTCTCGCCCCAGCGAAGGAAGCAGGAGGGCAAAGTCCAGATAAAGTGAGGGCGCTGACGGCTCCAGCCGCGGAACCTGGGACTGCTGGGGCAGGCTTATCAGCACGCGGAAGAAAGGTAGCCCCCAGGTTCCCAGAGGCCGGAAATGAGACTTTCTCTGGTCCTGGGACTTAGCGTTTCCCTTCCCGGTAAGGGCTTCTCGCTTCCCATCCCGCTTCCAACCTCGGCAACCGGGAAGCTTAGCTCCCGCGGCCGCGGCCAATTTAACGCTGCCCGGCTCCGGGGAGAGGCCGCATGAGGCTGAGCCCCCGCACCTGGCGCTTACCTCCGACGGCGAAATCTCAAACACGCCCGCGATCTTGGCGTAGAGTTCCTTGATGCTGGAGAAATCCTCTACTCTGCCCGTGGCGCTGCCATGGGCCAGCTGCGTGTGGAAAACCAGCCTGCTGGTGGGCACCGTGGGGTCGGGGAGGCTGCTGCCAGCCGCATCCGCCTGCTCGCCCTCCATCAGCCGGGAGGTCTCCTTGCTCTTGGGTTTCTTCTTTCTCCGCAGTCCCAGGGGCATCTTGCCTAGCGAGGGCGGGCAGCTACCTGCGCTCCGACTGCTGCCTCCTTGGCCTGGGCCCCCGGACTTTGCGCTAAGGGCCTGCGGGCTAGGGGCAGGTGCAGCGGGGCCTGAGCCAATGGCAGAGGCGCTTCCGCCTGGCCCCGCCTGGCCACTCGTGGTCAGGGCCCCCTCCTCCTCCGGGAGGACCTGCACCTGCACGCAGAGCAGCCACCTGCCCTCCCTCCTGATGGATGAGGGAGAAGAAAAGTTGGACCCTGAGGACAGGGAATGTTGTCTACCATTCCAGTTCTGCAAGAAACAAACCTACAGCCGCAGCCTGCTGCCCCCGGATGGTGTGCCCTGAGGGGAATTCAGGAAGGAGAAAATGAGGAAGCATTCTGTGCTTTGGTTATTGGCCCTAGAAGTTAAGATGCCAATCTAAGGGATAATTGCAATGAGTCCTGACTCGTGTATCCTCACCTACTAAGGCTATTTAGTGCGGAAATGCACTAAAATCTTAGTTTGAGATGTCTGTCCTTTGTGATTAGCTGTAATCTTTTGACGTTGAACTACATGGTTTTTTGTTTGTTTGTTTGTTTTCTCCCAACCAAAACTCCTGTACATTCTGGCTCCTCCCTTATTTATTTTTTATTTATTATTTATTTATTTATTTTGGTCTTTTTGCCTTTTCTAGGGCTGCACCCGCAGCATATGGAGGTTCCCAGGCTAGGGGTCTAACAGGAGCTGTGGCCAATGGCCTACACCACAGCCACAGCAACGCGAGATCCGAGCCGCGTCTGCAACCTACACCACAGCTCACGGCAACGCCGGATCCTTAACCCTCTGAGCGAGGCCAGGCATCGAACCCGCAACCTCATGGTTCCCAGTTGGATTCGTTAACCACTGCACCACGACGGGAACTCCTCCCTTACCTCTTTAGAGCATTTCCTCAGAGCTGTCTGAGAGGCCGTCTGTTTGGGTATAGTCCTCAGTAAGGTTCCCAAATGAAACTTAACATGACACTTTTTAGGTTGTGCGTGCTCAGTTAATAACCCATTCCTGAGACTCATCTCCTGGCTGCTCTCGCTCCTTTAAAAAATGGCTCAATTTCTATAAAAGCCTTAGGGTGCTGATTGTACAGAACAGCATATCTTAGAATACAAAGATGCTGGCCCCGCTGGTGATGGTCATACCTGGGTGGTAGACACTCACACATGATTGGGCCACGTGCCTTCATGTCTGTACATTGGGGATAGGATTTTTTTTTTTTTTTTTTTTTTTTTTGTCTTTTAGTGCTGCCCCTACAGCATATGGAGGTTCCCAGGCTAGGGGTGGAATCGAAGCTATAGCCACCAGCCTACACCACAGCGACAGCAGCTCCAGATCTGAGCCACGTCTATGAGCTGCACAGCAGCTCACGGCAACACCAGATCCTTAAGCCACTGAGTAAGGCCAGGGATGGAACCTGCATCCTCATGGATACTAGTCAGATTTGTTTTTACTGAGCCACAGCAGGAACTCCTGGGGACAGGAATTTAAATGGATGACAATCTTCATCTTTCTCTTCTGTACCTTATACACTGCAAGGCAGAATTGGAAGGGACAGTTTTGAAATTAGTGCCACATTGAATTCTTAGTCAAACACCCTTAGCTGAGCCCTCAGCAACTCTCAGTAATCGTTTTTACTTTTTCCTGGGCACTTTTCTCTCCCAAATGTTCAGCACTCTCCCCAAATGATTTGCTCCACCTCATGCCTCCTTGGTCTCTGCAGAAAACCTTGTCTCTTATTCTACAGAAGAAGTGGAGGACATTCAGTATGACTTTTGATCTCCCTCAAGGCCCCAATCTTTGGGGCACCCACCTCCCTTCTCCAAATTCTGAAGAAATCTCTTTGTTTGACCCTTGATCTGATCTCCTCTTTCCTTAAGGATCTCTGTGTTTAATCCACCTGTTGACACCTGTCTTTCTCCTCCCTACCTGGTGCCACTCACTGATGATCAAGTGCCCCAATCTGTTACATTGTATTCAGTTACCTCTCTGTCCCTTCAGTTACCTCTGCATTTTCACCACAATGTGAAACTGTCTTAATTTATCAACTGCATTTCTCCAATCCCCCCTTTAGTCACAGACTCACTGTGAAATGACTTTGCCCCCACACTCTACTGAAATTGCTCTGACTATGGTCAGCACTTAACCATGAGATGTGATGTCTATTTTACTTTATTTATTTATTTATTTATTTGTTTATTTATTTGTCTTTTGTCTTTCTAGGGCTGCACCCATGGCATATGGAGGTTCCCAGGCTAGGGGTCCAATCGGAGCTGTAATGGCCAGCCTATGCCACAGTCACAGCAACACCAGATCCAAGTGGCATCTGCGACCTACACCACAGCTCATGGCAATGCTGGATCCTTAACCCATGCAGCGAGGCCAGGAACCGAACCTGAGTCCTCATGGATACTAGTTCGCTTCTTTTCTGCTGAGTCAGAATGGGAACTCCCTGATGTCTTTTCAGTCTTTATTTTACTTGACCTTTTGGAGCATCTAACTAACTACACTGGCTATTTTATTAAGTCACACCTCTGTTTTGACTTCTGCCTAATGAAATAAAAATGCATATGAGAGCTGTGAGTTTCAGTTCTATTTAACTGAACTTACTGAGAACTATACTGGGAGCTTACGGAGAACTGTAGCCTGGGAGAAAGCCTCTCAGAAAGCTCTGAGCAAGTGCCCAGAGGAGATAAGGGGGGAGGTCAGTATACATGTGATTTTTGGCAAAGGGGTACATGCAACCAAGCACACAATTCAGTAGAAGGTTACTGCTAGTCACGAGGCACAGGTATCTGAGTTAATAGTTTTAGTTATTTTCTAAGTATGGGAAGATATAAGAATCCAGATTTATAAAAAATTTTTCCCAAAAATATCCAGCCATCTGAAGGTCTGTTCTGCCAGTTTTCCCAGAGCCTCATTACTAATCTCTGACCTGAACTCCTCTTAGGGTGTGTTAAATGTCGGTAGCTGCAGTGGCAAATAACTCAGTCCTTATAGGGTGGATGGCAATTGACTTCCTATAGTTGGCAGTGTGCCCTCATGCTCATAAACTCCACAGAGGTTTGGGAAGTATTTAATGACCATGACCATGCTCATTCCTAGGTCAGGCCAGTATTTCCTTGATAGGCTACTCAATGTGCCAGGAAAAGCTTTCCTCTTATTGCTTCTTCCCATATCTAGAGTTACACTATTAAAGTCATTGATCTCATAGAGAACTATCTATTTGGTCAATCATTTCAAGTTGCCCAATCAACATTTTATTCAAAGTTCCATCATGCTTTTGGTAATGCAAGAGACAACAATGTTGTAAAATAGGCAAAATACATGTAATATAGTTAGTAGGTCATGCATAAGAATTCAAGCCAAGAACTTCCATTAGGTGCAGGCTAGTTTATTCCCAGGTCATCTGACCCAGTCTAATCTATACCAATCACTATCTTTAAAGGTAATGATATATTGGTATTGTTCATAAGGCACCCAGCCCATTTTCTTAGTGTTATGAGGCTGATTTTCCTTAGAATGATTTAATTGTGCCCAATGTAAAGGGGCTTTTAAACTTAAATGACTGTGGCTTGGTGTTAACCATATAAATCCATCCCATAATGGGGGAACTTATATTATTTGATTGAAATTTAGCAGGTAGTTCTGATTGAGCTTGAGTAACTTTATAAAAAATTCTCACTTAGGATTTCCCGTTGTGGCTCAGCAGGTCAAGAATCTGACTAGTGTCCGTGAGGATGTGGGTTCAATCCCTGGCCTCACTCAGTGGGTTACTGGCATTGCTATGGCTGTGGGGCAGGCTGGCAGCCACAGCTCTGATTCATCCCCTAAACTGGGAATTTCCATATGCTGCAGGTACAGCACTGAAAAAGGAAAAATAAAATCTTTTTTATGGCCATGGTCAGAGCAAGTAAGATTGACTGGCCCAGTAAGGGGATCACATCTAGTAATATCAATAGTGGCCCAAACAGAACTATAGCTTTTTTTTTTTTTTTTTTTTTGCGGGGGGTAGCCCACCCGCGGCACATGGATGTTCCCAGGCTAGGGGTCGAATGAGCTGTAGCTGCTGGCCTATGCCACAGCCACAGCAATGACGGATCCAAGACACATCTGCAAACTACACCACAGCTCATGGCAACACTGGATCCTTAACCCACTGAGCAAGGCCAGAGATCGAACCAGAGTCCTCATGATACTAGTCAGGTTTGTTTCTGCCGATCCACAATGGGAACTCCAGAACTATAACTTTTGTCTAGAATGAATCTCCTATGGGCCATCTAATTAGAGCCTCGATAAGGAGAAATTCACCAAGATACAGAGGTACCAAATATGGGGTAGTTGATCTTAACCTCAAATATTGGATTGATTTCTAAACTCTATAGGATCATGCCCAAGATATAAAAACATTTAATTTTTGCAAAAGTCCAATAAATCAGGAAAACACCATAAATAATCATATGGGTCAGGTCTGGCATCCTGGGAAAGCTGTCCACTTCTGATGTCATCTTTTTGTCCCAGTGTGAGTGAGTTTCTCCTCTGTGTGAATGTTGTTTAAGGTGAGTTTGATGTCAGGAGTCTTCTCTATAGACTAGTCCATTGCAGAGTCCTTTTTTAAATGGAAAATATGAATCCAAGAGTCAGTTCCCTTCAGTTTTGCTGCACATGAGCTAATTAAGGGTACCTGATAATGGTCCTTCTATCTCAGTTGGAGATAGGTTTTCAAGTGTTGCCTTTTCCAGATTTCCCATTGTGGCTCAGTGGTAATGAACCCAGCTAGTATCCATGAGGACTCTGGTTCTACCCCTGGCCTCACTTAAGTGGGTTAAGGATCAGGCACTGCCATGAGCTGTGGTGTAGGTCACAGATGCAGCTCAGATCTGGCATTGCTGTGGCTGTGGCATTGGCTAGAAGCTATAGCTCCAATTTAACCTTTAGCCTGGGAACTTCCATATGCCTCGGGTATGGCCCTAAAAAGACAAAAAAGTAAAAAATTTAAAAAAAGCTTTTGGTCCTTTTTTTCCCTCAGTCTCAGGAATTGGAGGTGGTCTAGATAAGCTATGATATCCTGAGGGTCCTGGTAGAATATTTGCATCTTAAGACACAAAGAAGAATGTAAGCTTCTCCTAGAAGGACTTGTTCCCTAAGGATCAGAATTCTAAAAAGATGTTTTATCAAGTCAGCTTTCCTGAACTTACCTGTATATGCCATAAAAGAGGCCCATCTTGGCCGTTTTAGTGGCAAGATTTCCTTTAATTCCCAATTAAATAGGTGTTTGTTAAGTGTAAGTTTTATATGTATATACACCTGGCTTGGGTATTGGTTGAAGGCTGGCTTTATTATTTTATTTTTTTCTTTTTAGAGTTGTACCTGCAGCATATGGAATTTCCAGGCTAAGGGTTGAATCAGAGCTGAAGCTGCCAGCCTACACCATAGCCACACTACCAGATCTGAGATACATCTGCAATCTACACTGCCACTTGTGACAATACTGGATCTTTAATCCACTGAGTGAAGCCAGGGATTGAACCCATATCTTCATGTGTCCTAGTTGGGTTTTTAACCCACTGAGCCACAACAGGAATTCCAAAAGCTTGCCTTCTGATGCTCCTTATTTAGGAAAGACATAAGGCCAGCCTCCCACTTAATCACACAATCCAGACCACTCAGGGTCTTTCAACAGAGCAAATCTCAGTGTCTTTCCACCGGGGGACTCGAAATTTGAACTTGGCCTTTCAGATCATTATTAAGATGCATAGGCAAAAATAAAAGGCTAGGAGTTCCCATCGTGGCTCAGCGGAAGTGAATCTGACTAGCATCTGTGAGGACCCAGGTTCAATCCCTGGCCTCACTCAGTGGGTTAAGCATCTGTTATTGCCATGAGCTGTGTTATAGGTTGCAAATGCAGCTTGGATCTGGCATCGCTGTGACTGTGGTGTAGGCTGGCAGCTATAGCTCCAATTCGACCCCTAACCTGGGAACCTCCATATGCCACAGGTGCAACCCTAAAAAGCCAAAAAAAAGGGGGGGGGGAGGCTAGAGCATATATTACTTTGTTTTTAAGCAATCAGTTTTCAATAGTTAGAAATGGTATCTGGACTTTTCAACTGTACTCATGTCCCTGCCCCAGTCCCACACGCGTGCCTAACCTGACCTCATTCTCCTCCCTCAGGTCACCTGCCCAAAATCAGCACCGAAGCAAACCAGATGCCAGAGGGAAGAGAGTCTCTGTTGATATTGTCCAGATGGTAGATGCCTCCAGGAAAAACTGAAAAAGGTATAGGCTGGGTCTAGAGAAGCTGGATACTAGAGTACCTAATCCCATCTGTTGTTCTAGAAATAGTTCTTTACAACAGAGTTTTGTATTAGCACATATGCTGACTTTTTTCACGTACGGTAAATTGTCTACCTAACCACACAGGTCCCTGAGGGTAGAAAAAAACATGTTTCATATTTTTCTTTGCTATCATCTCTAGATTTATTTTCCCCCTTGGGCATGCCCACGGCATAAGGAAATTTGCAGAGGCCAGGGATTAAACCCACCACAGCAGTGACAACCCTGGACTTTTAACCCACAGGGCCACCAAAGAACTCCTCCTCTACAGAATCTGGCTTGGTGTTATATATATAATATATATCAATAAATATGATTGGATAAAATAATCTGACCTTTGTTCCTACCTTTAGATAAATGAATTAACTGTAATTAATCAAAAATATTAAGTCTTACAAGACACTATTAAACTCCTGGAAGAAAACATTGGCAAGACACTCTCGGACATCAACCTTACTAATGTTCTCTCAGGTCAGTCTCCCAAAGCAACAGAAATCAGAGCAAAGATCAACCAATGGGACCTAATCAAGCTGACAAGCTTTTGCACAGCAAAAGAAACCAAAAAGAAAACTAAAAGACAACTTACAGAATGGGAGAAAATTTTTTCAAATGACACAACTGACAAGGGCTTAATCTCTAAAATATA